>JALLOT010004531.1:0-10196 GCA_036939595.1 Thalassiosira livingstoniorum | reverse complement strand
TTAGTCCAAAACTGCAGTTAAGATTACTAAACTCAACTCATTCGTGGACCTTATCCGAAGTATCGCTCCCTGTCTTATTACCTTGATGCAACATAATGCAACTCCCACCAACAATTCCAGCTGCCATTAAGTTATGTCGAAGCACCAAATAAGTCAGTAGTACTATTCTCCTTTTTTGAGATATGACAGTTTCGCAATAACGTGAAGATTGGAGTATTAAAAAATATAAAACACAACTTTAGTAAAGTACGTGGAAGGTAGTACGATGCAATTCCACCTAACTACCGTGAGTACTGTATCTCCAGTGTATGTAAAGTATGTTGTAGCGATATTAATAAAACGCCTCAGATTACATACAGTTATGTACGGAGATACTTGGTATGGAAAGGAAGAAGGAGTACCAGTATAACATTCTGTACAAAATGTACATACTTGCATTATATGGATAGATATCTTACTTGTTGTATCATATTAATTTTATTGTAGTAGGCATGGTAAGTCGTATAGTACCATACGTACAGTTCTGGCTGGATGGATCTTTCTGCCTGGAATGTATGAGTGACGACATGCTCATTGTTGAACGGATGGATGAGATCTGATGCCGATCGACAAGGCGGGCCCCCACACTGTGCTGTGTGTGCTCGATGTTCTCTTCGCAAAGCCGTCATGCGGGGAAATTAGATGTGCCTCATCTCTGCCTTGTAAATGTTAGTTGTAACTCTATCATCTCTAAAAAAAGCATTAATTCTACTACAGTCATACTTACTACTAGCAGGTCAGCAGCAGGGGCATTGAATTTCTCTGTGTACATCCAATCGGTCATAATTTATCCTGAAACGAAGTTTACTCATAAATTTGAAACAGAATCATTTTCACCCTCCACATTTCAATTCATCATTTTACACAATGTCCGGAAAAGTCGCCCTCATCACTGGTATCACAGGACAAGATGGGTCCTATTTGACTGAGTTCCTCCTCGAAAAAGGCTACACGGTGCGTTCTCCACAACATCGCAATACAAGCACTGTATTTGCACCGACCTTGGTTCTTGCTTCATGGACAACATGCCAACCGAGATTTTGAACTAGCAACCACATTGATTAAGATTGAAACGCCGACACTGCCTTTTGTCTTGTCATCTTTTTGTGAATTGGGAATGTTTCCACGAACAACACAAGTTCACAAAAAAATCAACATCATCGACAGTTGAATGCTGCAGTGGTTAATTCTGGAATATGTCGGTTAGGCAGTGCTTCGTATGGACACCAATGATTTTGATTGTGAAAAAGGACGTGGTGTGAAAAGTGAACTAGCTCCTCTTTTACAGTGTCTTCTTGTCAGATACAACCACATGCTACGGCGTGTGCTTCATGTTCCTGGCAATTTTCTTGTTGTCTTTCACGTCATATCGAAATACTCACGTTAATCACTTGCACAATTTCTACTCACGAAACAAAAAACAGGTTCACGGGATCATCCGTCGTTCGTCATCATTCAACACAGGACGTATTGATCACATCTACCGCGACAGACACGAAACTGGCGTAAAGCTCTTCCTTCACTATGGTGATCTTTGCGACGCTACAAACCTTATTACAATCATTGCCAACGTTAAGCCCGATGAAATTTACAATCTTGGTGCCATGAGTCACGTCAAAGTGTCATTCGATATGCCAGAGGTGAGACCTTCACACCGATGAGTGCCTGCTTGATTGACACCGACGATAAGGATCGATTTTTGAAGTGACTGGAAACTCACTCCTTCCTATTTCCCTGCGACATACAGTACACTGCTGATTGTGACGGTGTCGGTGTACTCCGAATGCTTGACGCCATCCGCGCTTGTGGACTTGAAAAATCTTGCCGTTTTTACCAAGCCTCCACCAGTGAACTTTATGGAAAGGTGCAAGAGGTTCCTCAATCAGAGACGACCCCATTCTACCCCCGTTCTCCCTATGCTGGTAAGTAACGCTAAAGGCGGTATGATGATTCCTGTTTGAGTTACTAAGTGCGACGTCTCTCGAGACATTATTTTGTGAATGAAAAATCTCTTTCTTATCGTCGACGCTTTTCTGCACCGAACAACCCTTCATCAGTGGCCAAGCAATACGCTTTCTGGATCCTCGTAAACTACCGTGAAGCCTACGGAATGCACCTCACCAACGGTATTCTTTTCAACCACGAGTCTCCTCGTCGTGGAGCCACCTTCGTAACCCGAAAAATCACCATGGCTGTCGCAAACATCTCTGAGGGTAAGGAGAAGTGCTTGTACCTCGGTAACATTGATGCCAAGCGTGATTGGGGACATGCACGTGACTATGTTGAGGGAATGTGGATGATGCTTCAACACGACACTCCCGATGATTACGTTCTCGCCACTGGAGAAACCACCACTGTCAGAGAATTTGTTGAGAAAGCATTTGCACATGTCGGGACAACCATCAAGTGGGTTGGCGAGAAAGGAACTGTGGATGAAACTGGTGTTGATGCGTCTGATGAATCTCGTGTTTTGGTTAGAATCGATCCCCGTTACTTCCGTCCAACGGAAGTTGATCTCCTTCTTGGCGACCCCAGCAAAGCAAAGAAGGTTCTTGGATGGGAGGCAAAAACTTCCCTTGAAGGCCTTGTGAAAGACATGATGGAATCAGATTTGAAGATGGTAAGGGGAGAAACTGTTGACCCAGAGGCCCCCCGACCTTAAGTAGCTACTTCTAAATCCTTCATATGCAATATTTTGTTTTGGGACACTCCCAAATTTTTGTCATAAATTAAGTTAAAAGATGGTTTTATCAATTTTGGTTTTTGACTACTTATCATGTTATCTTGAGCTAAATGGCAATGGAATTGATGCATTGTTGCCATCAATTAAAAGTTTTTCCTAGTTGAAGGACCAATACAGTAGAATACAGTGTAACTCTATTTAGTTTTTATTCAACCACTGTCAATCACATCAAACAGCACAGGTCCCACAAAGCAACAAGGATAACAAAACATCCCATGAGAATTCTCCTTCAGCCCCTTCTATCAATAATGGCATGATCCTCCTGTGTTGAATGCTCTATCATTTAGCAAATGTGTATCTTTAAGAATGTTTGGGCTTCTCGAGACTATCTAATCTACGAGTTCTAAGTTCTGAATTTGAGCACAGAAAAGTTCCTTTGCCTGAAGGTAACTAAAAAATAAATCGTAAGAAAATTTGCCCAACAAGCCATTACTAAGCTCTGAATTCTGATTTGATTAAAATTAATTGTGAATTGAATGCTATTCTGAATCCAGTCTCCCAGCTTCTATTCTGTCGGGGATTCCTAATTATTATTTTTGTGGCTGTTTCTGCAAACCGTTTAGAATAAAGCCAAAAAAGAGCCCACTATCTCTTGTCACGAAACATGAGCGCCTTCCTCCCTCAAAAAGATACAACTGCAGGAAAAATAAGGCCCGAAAAAACAATCTATTCCGAATAGATACCATACAGGCTTAGATTCATCTTCTTTGACTTGAAATATAAAGCACTATTATTCATTTTTTCAGAAAATATTATTAAGATCAGGTTTGGGTGGAGCATTTCAAAAATCAAGACTAACTTTCACTTACCATTATTGCCGCGAATGAAACAATCCCCATATTTTGCCTTAAGCTGACCATCCACATATTCCTCTGTCTGCTCCATTGCAATATTCATGTATCCATCAAGACAAGCTAGAACTCCTAAAGCATTTTTACCAAATTTACGCGGCGATAACCGTCACTAATAAGATACTTTCTCATGACGGTGGACAAGGAACGCAGTAATGCACACTTACCCCGGTAATCAGTTCCTGAATTCAAACGAACATTCACAGGTCGTCCAAGAACGGCTTTCAGAAAATCCGAAGGAGACCGTTTCTGCTCTGTCGTGGCCGACGCCCCCTCCTTCCAGTGTAAAAAGTCGTAAATTGAGTTAGAGGGATAGTTACAACAACTTAATTTGTCACATCTGGCAGGTAGGTACGCGAAGACATCTATGCGACATCAGCCGGAAACAAACCCGAAAATCCTCAGCCTTTCCCAACGCAAATGGAACGACATCCTAGCATACCTTTTCGGTGGGGGGGGTTGTTGCATCATTGTGTTCAGTGGACATCGTTAGGACAAGGTAATGACGACAGCAGTCAGCAATGATTTTCCACGTCCCTGTTGGGTTTTGGTTTTGGGTTCGTTTGTCCTTTGGGTGGGCTTGGGTTAGCTTGGCTGGGTTGCTTGGGTGTTGACTTTGGCGGGCGCAATGGCTGTTGTTTTAATGAACATAATATGCTTGATTAACAATACCAAACCTACAGTGATAGGCAAAGATTTTTTATTTTCAAAAATATTTTTATTGGCTAAACTCTGCTAAACTGAAACCACTGAAACGTATTTTTGTCAGCCCATAGATTATTAGCCCCATTGCAGTACTTTACTTATTTAAATCATAGGTTGACAAAGAGTACATATTTTTTGTATGATTCCTGTAATATATACTCCAAGAGACCCTTCCAAAAATCAGAATGTCAACTTTCAGCTCCTGTGAACTCTTGCAATTATGACCAAACACCACCAAAAATACATGAGCTACCAAAAACTAAAATTTTGGCACCATGGAAGTCCCATTGGTGTCATCTATTTGAAAGGAAATTTCTCCATGGAGAGGAGATCTTTTTGTGCCCCATTGCAGAGGAATTTTTGCAAACATGTACCATACCTACCTAATTGTGCAATGGGGCATATTATTATGCCAATTTGACAACAATAACCCCTACATTACGACATGGTATGGCTTGTCTAAGACCCATATAAAATCATGTGGTGGGAGTGAATGATGGGTTTGTCCAGAGTTGTGCTTGTCTAGAATCAGGACAATCACTCCTTTCAATCAAACAATAGTATATAATCATGCAGCCATTGGTTTTTGACCACTGTGTTGTGTTCAGTATCTCAATTGACGATAAAAATCATTGTTTAGGTCTGAGATTAGTTTTAGTTCTCTGATTTTTCATTACTTCATTTTTTTGTATTGACAAAACCTAATTGATTACTTTTCATTCAAAGGAACTTTTGGTGCTCCGTTTTTCACTCTCTGTATCTATTTTGACATCAAACTATAATCTTCCTCCTGATTCTCCATGGAATCAACACTTTACCCTCAACCACTGCCACCAAATTTAATGTAAGACATCACCAACATTCAGATTTGAAATAATTTACCATGTACAAAAGCTTGAAAGCTTGTTATGCATTCAAAGCTGGCACCTACAATCCATTCCAACCATCTGCCCATTGGACCAGGCTCTTTTATTTGCATACCATTTAACTGGTAAAACTATTGAAATAACACTGGAAAGATTGTCCCTTAAAATTTGATTGTCATGAAGAACATTCAACAAAACATATCAACTGGATCATATCTAATTTTCTCTGCTCATAGCTTTCTGATACCATCAGTTCCACTGGAAGAATGTGTCATTGCTGTCAAGAAATACCAACAATTTTGCCACAGAGGTTCTTTTTGGTTGTTGCTGTGGCCAGTACAATAAAATTCATCATTACCACTGAGAGATGAATTCTTATAAAAGCAACAAATAATGTGTTCACTATTTCTACACTGCTATGACCTATGAGGTCATGGTGCACCAATCCAAGGACAGGTTCCCATCTTTCATGATCTGATGCTGTAATGATACTACTCCATTATGACTCAAAAACATGTTTTTTCTGGTGCACAAATGTTCTGTGATGAGAATTCATATTTCAACAAGGCTGCAATGAATTATTTAAGTGGATGCATGTGTTTGGATGAAGAAAGGTTTCAACAAGTAAGCAATGACCACAAAAGAGACAATGGGGACAGTTTGTTGCAATGATGGCAGAGGTGATTGCATTAAACTTTAAACTAACTTTTGAACTAGTTTGAAGTTACAAAGGGCACTAATCTGTATTAACTTATCTTGAATGAAAAAGAATATGCATAAATTTTTGTGTACAATAAAGTAAACCTGCTTATTTTATGTAGCACATAGATATTGAGAATATCAATAGGTTGGATCAACCAACCAAATGCCTTTGTAACGGTGGATGGTAAGCTCATGATAAATATTTTTTTGTTTTTGCACAATTTGTTGCTATATTAAGATCTATCATGTTACGTAAGTAGAACAATGTTAAATCAAGTTGTTGTTGAGAAGTTGTTTTTTAACAATCTGTTCCTGTTGATGAAATACAATTGCTTTAGGTATGGTATCAAGCATTGATTATGGTCATTTGATTAGATGTCTGTTGTTGGTGTTAAGAATATAATTGCACTTGATCACATTTTTTACGAATACCAGCTTGGCTCAGTGGTTGACACACATGCCATCTGCTTGTTATTGCATGATAGTTGCTGTTTGGATACTATGTTCATGTTGTATTTTTTGGTACGCAGTACTTGGTGTATCTAAGGCATGTTCATCCAAAACCCGTCAGATGCAACTCCTACTTTTCAAACCATCAGATTAGCAAATCATACAAAAAATATATTTTTCCAGTCTTTCCAGTGGTGCTATCCATGGCACTAGTGGAGAAAGTATTGCTGCTAGAAAAATCATTGAACTAACTTGCCAACTCAGTTTGGAGAAGCCATGGCATGAATGGCAGCTATTGTGAAGGTGACAATTATTATGTAATTGCATGAAACAAACAGAACCAGAATGGTGCAACTGGCAGCATGTGAACCTCTTCGGAAAAAGGTCACTGGTTTGGGAGCGGGCACTGCATGAATGCAGAGGCTGACACAGAAATGAATTCTTTCAATACATAGGAATAGGTAGTTAATTGTTATTGCATAAGCAATATTCCTTGACACGCACACCTGAGTTTCTTGTGCAAGCATCTGTTGCGACACAACTTTTTTAAAAGACTCGATGCTAGTTGGAGTCTATTGATAATCACCAGAAAATTTCTTTGGCCAATATCTCAATAATGTTTTTTAAAAATAATAGGCTCTGAGTGGCTACCTGATGGGTTTTGGATGAACAGTCCTTATCTATTCTTTTGTGTACACTGTTACCAAGTTTACCTTAATGTACAAAAGTAGAACATACTTGACCGACTGCTCAGGGTAGACATTATTTTTTATGGAAGCTTTCTACTGGTACAAGTACAATAGCATGTAAAAATAATTGGTAGATCACAAGATATTTATGAAAAATGAAATAAGAACATAGTGGCATAAAAATGGAAATAAATTTCTTTGTCATGGTGAAAGTGTGTATTTTCTGATTTGGCATCATCCACCATCAATCAAAAAAATTTAATTGTCATTGTCTCAAAATAATGTTTTCGTCTGTCCAGTTCCAACTAATGTAGGTTTAGACAAAACTACAGCTAAGGTATGGTACCATACAATAGTACCTACTTACCTTAAGGTAGGTTTCACAACAAACAACAGAAGCTAAACACACAGAACACAGAGAAGTCAACGCCTGTCAACGCAGAACGTGATCCACTGCCTGCCGTCAGGAGTGTCAACGTCTCCCCCCTCCCCCCTGACCTCTGCCTCGCTCGCTCGGCAACCCAATCAACAACCGATCAACATTGCCTTCTGCTTGCTGGAGTCTATCTGCTGTCTACTTACAATCAACGAACGCGGCGTCCACTACTCATCACCAGGCTGTAGTCTTCGCCTGTCTTCGCTGCGCTCCTCACCTTTTGCATTCCCCACATTATTTCAGTTATCTTCTCCTTCCATTATCAATTCAACTCACAGCAGCCTGTCCCACAAAATGGCTGCGTTCGTGACACGTTTCCTATCCCTTCGCAGCCACACCGTCGCCGCCACCATTCTCGACGTCTCTCCTGCCATCACCACCTCGTTTCCACGCTTTTTACCTGGGAGAGTTAAACACAATCCGCTCGATATCTCATACCCCCAATCTTCGTGTTTTAGTCGTTTGTTTGCTACCCGCCGTAATCCAAAAATAAAAATCTCGCTGGAACAACTTCGTATGGCAAAGCGGAATCAAGGTCGCCGTGGTCCCATATGCGAGGAACAGCATTCGAAGGTCTTGAATGCATTGGAGGCTGCCAATTATGAGGTGTGTGTGCATGTTTTCACTTTTGGGGTTGGGGGGTGCTTAGTTTCCAGTTGATTTTCCTCATTTTCTTGTTATTCTTTTCTTCTTTGACGACAAAATTATTTTCATGCAATATTGGCTTCTTCATAAAACAATGCTGGGTATTCATGTGAAATATGAAATCAATTCAATCGACAACAATGATGGTTTAGAACGGCCCGATTTACAAGTACATTCTGGAGGTAGGATAACAAAATATTCAACGTCTGTATTCTTTGTTCGATTGCAAATACTTATTTTGTTATTCTGTATTTTGAAACTATTTGTTTTACAGTATGATAAATGCCGAGAAGAATACGAAAGAGTTCATAAGCATAAAAACAAATCAACTATGACAAAATTGACTCGATATTTGGTTCGTCGGAGAACGAAGTAGGTCTTGAACGTTGGTGCAGTGAAGCCACGGTAGAATGGAATGGAGATAGTAGATAAAATCTTGTTATTTCATCGTGCAGTTCTTCACAACATTTTCCTGCATATTGGAGATAGAGAAGCAACACAACCAGTATTTTTACATTTGACTCGATGGCTTTTTAAGATTTCTTATCAAAGCTTGCCCAGTGCGGAATCTCTAGAGATTTAACGAAGCTCAGTTGCACTTAGTCGTATTTGATCTGTTTTTTTATTTGTACTCGATTCGTTTTAATAAATTACTGTGAGGATATCAAAGACAAATGGTGTTAATTTTATCACTAATATCAAATATTTTGGTAGAATATTGACACAGGGTATCCACATGAAAAAAATAGCCACGCATTGCTGGGATCTTAATCTTTTTTTTTTAATTTTTATTGATTTTGCTGCACAAATCTATGAGACGAGAAAAAAATGATAGATTTCTCAAGAGGGGTTAAAGTGTCAATCGGTGGTGGGGAAGTAGTAGTACTTACATATCAGCAGTGGTGGCTGTGACACATTTTGTGATATTTTTGTTATTGCACCATTAACACATAACATTACAACTTGTCACTTGCTTTTGAATATAGACTGACTAATCATCAAATCTGGTTCTATTAAACGAACCTTGAGTAGCCAAACTGTGAGAACAAGCATGAGTTTCATATGTTTTTTAAGTATTTTTTCATCTGTCTGGGCTAAAACTGGGTATGAAGTTGTCAAAAGGTACTAACATTCAAACATTTCAATTGGTAGATTTTATTTTCTTTGTTTTTCATTGAAAAGAAATAGATCATTCTTCCAATGTTCAGACTGAGAGGCATTTCTCTATCTTTTTTTGATACTAATGTGCATACAAATGGCGTCTACTAATGAGTCATGTATGATGTGACTTGTGATTGATTGTGAAATACCCTAAAATATTATTCACAATTCAAAATGGATGAGATTTTTTATTTTGCTTCAACCAAAATTACATCTTATTTTATGAGTCATGCAGATGTAGATCCTTATTTGTGACTATTGCTGGATGCCCAGAACTCATTGCACTGCACAATAGGATCAATTTTTTGATTTCATTTTGTCTTGTGTATGTCCCTTAATGAGATTGGCTTCTTCATGTACAATAAGTATATCAATTACGTACATAGTTTGATATAACTCCTATAATAGGTAATAGTAGAAGTATTTTGTATGTCATGATCAACATAACACAAAAGCCAATGACACACATTATCACATTAGTGATGTGCAGTGATAATGCAGATTCAGGGTTAATAAGAGAAAAACTATTATCTTGATTTTTCAGGTTAAATCACACTAATTTTGAGGGATACACTTCATTTCAAATTTTTTCAGATGAACAGGATGTAAATAAAAACTTCCTCCTCTTGTTATGGTGTGCTATTAGTAGACATTGTTAGTATTAGTGTGCAAAAAAGACAGAGGAATGGACATGAATCTCAAAATGGACCTTACATTGAACCTGAAATAGAATTCCAAATAAAAAATGAGATTCTACTCAAATTTATTCAACTAAGATTCTACTCAAATTTATGGGACAACAATTTAAAATGAGTAAGTTTCTAGGGATTCAAATAATTTTTGCTTTTTTGAAGGAAAGAAACTGGTAAACAGACATTCTGTAAGTTTGATTATGGAACAGTCAATGTT
>JALLOT010004530.1:0-10196 GCA_036939595.1 Thalassiosira livingstoniorum | reverse complement strand
AAATTAATGTTGGGTGATATAACAAATCACCCAACATTAATTTAGCCTTTGGCCTTGTTTTGAGTCCTGAATATCAGAGCTTACCCTTAAAGAGATGAAATACAGTCAATATTATTTGCTAGACTCAAACAACACAATTGCTCATGCTGCAACATGATGCTCCATTAATTTTAATTTTCATTTTTCATTACCATGCATTCAGCACCAACAAGAATTAGTAAATCAATGGATAGTATGTAGAGATGCATTCTTGAGATTTATTGCCTTAAGGTTGTAAAATAAATCTTTTCATGGTACAAAGATTGTACCTTATAATATGTAAATGATTAGTAAGCCATTCAATCCTGGATTTTGTGTGTGGTTTATATCCTCAAATGTCCAAATGCATCTCTGAGACACTTAAGGATCTGAACAACACAATGGATTGTGATATTTTGAGAAAAGTAATTGCACTCCTTTTTACTCACCTTTTTGTGTTCTCCTTTTGAGCCATATGTTACAAACTTTATCAAGTTTTTTCCTGATCCAACAATCTAACAGACCACAAAGTTGCTGTTTACTTTTTTAGGGAAGTTTGGTGTATTTAAGAATGCTTTATAATTCAAAGCAAGGTTTTTAAATATATGCTGATGATACAAGGTATTACATTGGAGTGTTTTTCTCTAGATAATGCAGAATGTCATGTCAGAAGGGAAATGAACCCACAATCTCAGATCCTTATGCCAAAGAAGGGAGTTGGCATCAAAGCATCATGGTTTTAAATCATAAGAGTCAATATACTTACAAAAAACAGATATTTTGCTGATAAGACACCAAAATACATAATCTGTGGATTGAAATTAATTGTGTTGGTTGAGATAGCAGTGAAAATTATTGATTTTCTAACTTGAAGGAACTTTTTCTGAAAAACAACATATGAAAAAATAATCTGTAGTTCCTAGTGATAAAAATGAGAAAGTTTAAAAATGTAGAAAATAATCCAATTAGCCTCAATTCAGCTGATATTGTTTGTAATGATCTCAAAAAAACAATTTACTTGTAGAATTTCTTTTAAGGAAATGTTGTTCTACAAGAGATATTTTTATTTTCTTCTCATCTAACACTAACAACATTTTACCAAAGCTATGCTTACCCACATCAAAAACACACATTATTCCTGATATTATTAAAGATCTGTCATTTTTGAATTTATCTCACCTATTTGAACCAATGAACAATAAATTGTTTCATTTTGCAGAAAAAAAGTGAGAAGAAGCAACCTGACCATACATGCATGACATACATGTTTTTGATTATACTGAGGGTAATTTTTAGAGTAGAGTTTGTTGAGAATTTAGCGTTAAGGGAGGAAGAGCTTTGTGTCATACTTACATAAAATATATTTTTTGATAAATATTTTCAAACTATTACTTCAAGAGCAATATACTGTGAAATATATTTTGCATTTTGGATCCGAAGAATTCATTGTAGAACAACTTGGTTTTGAAGAAGAATATGATCAAAAAATAAGCATGAAAAAATTAGTTGACCTAAGTTGGATGGCCAAGTAGTGTAGAACAAACAATTTAATAAGAAAATATACAAAATGATCAAATTTTACTGTATGAATTCAACCCAATTTCAAAAAAAAAACATTTAAGGAGACTTTTTGTTGAAAACAATGGACTAGAGGTTTGTTTGAGAAAGTGAACACTATTTAGTACATGGATGGGGTGATTAAGTGTGTTTATTATTTCATCAAAAGCTGTGGAAAGTATTAAAAGTTTGATTTGGCTTAAACATGCATGTAGTAAACAAGAAATTATCATATCCTTGATTTTTCAAACCCCATTGGTGGGATGATAAATTTTTTATGCGGATATACTGTGAATTTTTAGGTTATTGTCATAAAAAAATGTTTTTGGTGTACCTTCTTGAGTAAAGTTTTGTTACATGGTAAATTTTGACAAATGTCAAATCTTCATCAGTAGGAGGATAGAACTGAATTTATGACCTTGATGGATTTTTTCTCTTGGTTTTGTTGAGTCAAATGATTATACATTTTATATGATTTGTGTGAAGATTTGTATCAATCTTTCCAATTTCAATAGAATTAATAATATAATAGTGTGTTATTTTTTATTTGACTGTAGGAAAGTAAGTAGTTGGAACTTAACAAAGGGGAAAAATATAGTGAGTTTGACAATATCTTGATCCCAGTATTATCTCAATTACCAATCAGAGTTTTTTGATATTTGTGAAAGCATTTTTCAAAAACACAATAAATTGTAGGACTGATGGTTATAATATACTTCCAATTGAGTCCCACTACGGGAAGAAGGCAATCAGTCATCACTCAAATCAAAACAGCAAAACATAAAATAATATCTGAAAATAATTCATTCCAAACCATTCCATAGTAGATTTAATTCATGTCTTTTCCACAGAGGTATTGAAAACTATGCTCATGAATACCTTTTTATAAAGTGGCATGATAAGTAATAATAATCAAATATTTTGACTGATCTAGTTGACAAGCAATTTCTAATTTTTGATCACAACAAAGTTACAATACATTTAGAAACTGATCTACATCATAAAACACAAAATACCCAGAATATGATATTTGCATCACTTAATGGTTTGAGTGCTTGACAATCAAATATTAATAACTCTATTGTATGAGTTTTCAAACAGAATTCAACAGTTTGACTTCATCATAATTTTTTGTAATAAAATTAACTTTTTTTGTTTTTTATAAACTAAATATTGAAGATATTAATCTTAATTATAAAAGTGGAAAACATTTATCATATTAGTTCATTGGAATAAGTTTTCTCTGATATTAATTTTTGTGTACCAATGAGGAAATTGATTGTCCACTTATTGAAAGAATTTTAAAATCTTTCACTGAATGTACAATTCATTGATATTTGGTTTCTCCACACAGCTATTGACAATAAAGAACAAAATACCTATTGCAAAAAAATCAATGACAGACATGCAAAAAAAGTCAAATCAAATTTGAAATTCAATTGATAATTCATCTGTGGCAACATGAAACGTTCTGTTTGAGGTTACCTTTATTACACATTCTACACCATCTTAACTAGTCTTCTCTTGGATATTGCTAACTATGATACAACAAGCCATATTGCATGAAAAATGTCAACAAAGCCATTTTGTTGATTTTTAAGGGGAATTTTTAATATATTTCTCTTTTTGACTCATTCTATACCCAAACATTAACATATTTGACCACAAAATAGCTGACTGTAGTTTTCTAGCTGGTTAAAATTGAGAAAAAGTTCAGAATTGTATTAAAAATGCAAAAGAATTTTTGGAAGGTTGGTTCAATACAAATTCTTCCCATTGTCACACCTCTTCTTTTCATGAATTTACATGATAGAGATGCCTGTGCCAGGTAACTTACCTAACAAAGGGTAATTCAGCAAGTAAATCTAGTTTTTGATCAAGAATGGTAATTATCCTTGACATGAGGTAAATCCAGAATTAGACATTCCCATTTACCATGATGAACATCACATTTACTTCCACAATTCAACATTTCTCATATTAAGAGAATGCATCAACACATCCAGATCCAATGACATACTTCAACCCCCCCAACTTGGTTAACACTATAAATTCCAATATACTGAGCAAAAATGAGTCTAAATATATTTCTTTTAATGCAATTTGTGTCATCACAGAAAAGTAATTTACTCACTTTCCTTTTTTGTGTTCATGTTCACTTACCATCATTCACCCCTTTTTGTTGTGTTTTATATTTACCTATGGGTATTCAGAAGGAGGGCAATCACTTTTGTACCAGATATTTTTTGATTTGCTGGATGATTATTGATAATCCATTAGGGAAACAGTAAATAGACCTGCTGATGATAAAGGGTAAATGTTTAAATGTGATTCTAGTTTTAAATTCATGATATTTATTTTCAAATAATATATGATTTTATTTGTTCACAGTATTAAAGTATATTCTAATGGAAAAGATGACACCGTTATAACCATAATTATTGTTAATTGTTGTTCAAATGATGATTCATTTTTGCTTAAATTGAAGATGCCTGGTTGAAGGTACTCAAATAACATCATCAAAGAAGATGTTTCAAACATTTTTTGACAAGATTTTATTTGAAGATAATTTAATGTTATTACAGGAGGCATTTGTATAGATCATTACAAAAGAAATGATCAACTGCAAGTTTTCTGTCTTGAATGATATAAACTCAGTTTCAGGGAAACATTGGCGAAAAGAAAAATATTGTTTTTTGACTTAATCATAATTTTAATTCTTATTTCATCATATACAACTTGAATTTGAAATTATATCACCATTGAGATTATACTGGTTCCTGGAATTCTGGAAAGTTTTTGTACCAATTTTTATTCTTGTATACACACTTGTTAAAGTTTTATTACTTTTCTTGATGACTCAAGTACTTTGTTCAAAATGACTGATGAATGAATGTTCACAGAAGAAAATTATTTCTGGTGATTTAAGATCATGAAATGCATTTGTAAGACAATATCATTTTGACTTAAGCATTTCTTTCATCACATCCAACAATCACTAGCATTGATGTATGCTTGTCATCATAAATAGATTAGTTATTTGTCTGACATTGTAAAAAGCAGGCCTTGTCATTTAGAAGGTGTTATAAGACCTCTTTATGATAAATCAGAAGCTTAAAAATGAAATACACCATACTTCTAGTATCATAATATGTGACACAATGTTTGTTGTCTTGAACTCAAAACAGTAGGTTAATTTCCATTTTGTAGAACCTATTGTGCCACTCCCTGTTCCATCAAAAAACATTTTCATTCTTTGTGTGATGAATATTGAATCTGACTGTACTATTAAATATCAATATCAAATGATCTCAAAATTTTGATACATAAAAATTAAAACCTTACTTGGTTTTTCGTGGAATATCTCTCTGAGGTTTTAATATCTGTAAAATTTAGTGAAATTTAATCTTGAAATTAAGGATTGAAAAGAAAGAAATTGAAAATACATTGTTAATTTGGAAAAATTTCACCTTAGCTGGGATATGGATATGTATATCCCTTAATATGTAAATTATTAAATATTTTTTAGAGTATCATTTGGTTCAAAGTATCCCCAAATATGTATTGCATTGATTGGACATCATTACATTAGTTATTTGGCTAGTCAGTTGGGTTCTATGCCGTTGTAGATGCAAACCTGCTATTTCATATCTCTTTGCTGTTTTGTCATATCTCGTGTGACTTCATTTTTCTTTCAAAATTTATAATCAAGGTATTTTTGTCATGGAAGAAGCATTTTTTGTTGAAGAATCAGTTTTAATAATTGACACAAGCAGGATTATAAAGGTGGAAGGCATAAGTGATCATTTCTTTCCTTGATTATCCGTCCATTATTAAGATATATATGTTATCATATTCTTCTTTAGGATTTCTAGAATTAATTTTCCAAGATAAGTTCAAAACTAGATATAATATCAAACAAAATTTTAATGTAAAAGTTACCATGTGTCATGATGTCTGATGGAGTTGATGACAATGGCAATGGTAAAGGCAAAAGTACCATACAATACTCAAATCTTTGAAATGAACACTACTTTTAGGTAGTCTCTCACTTGGAAAACATTTCAGGATAAAAATTAAAAATTGCTGAAAATTGACACATTTTCAGACATTTTGAAAAGAAGGGACGAGTGAAATTTTCCGCAAGACAACCTTTGGGGGAAACGAAAATGTGATTTTTAAAAAAATTGAAAAAAAGCAGGACATAAAAAAGCTAAGTACATCATAGTACATAGGTATGGTATTGTATGCTTATTGTATGGTACTTACAGTAAGTAGTACTCGTAAGTAGTAAGGTACTTACTTACTTCTTGTAATAATAGTAGTAGTAGTAGTAAATAATTAGTAGTAGTAGTAATCGTATTATTCTTTAGTAGGTACTTAACTAGTAGTAACCTAGAGGAGTAGGTAGTACTTAGGGGTACCATACTACTTAGTACAGTACTCCTACCATACTTCTATTGTACCATACTTACTAGTACTTGGTGTAAGCACGGTGCGTGTAAGTACCAATTTTCTGTGTTCCCATTTTTTATTTTTTCCCATCATCACCAGATCATATTATTATCATCACCATCAGTGTTGATTTTTTGATGGCGTCAATCGTATAAAAAGTATGGGTAATTTTTTTTATGTTGTACGCTATCCAGAGTTTGAAATGGACGAACTCGATATGTTTCTCTCTAGAGAGATAGACCAAGACATTCACATGGGTGTGTAGATTTTTCAGTCAGTTGTTCAATCTGTGTTCAATTTTCTTTAACGAAGCAAAGTGAAATGAAGAACTAAAAACAGATCAATGAATTGAAAACAGCAAATGGCTTTTGTCACCCATATGCTTCAGTCAAATTTGAGAATCACCAAACTAAAAACGAATTACAAACCATAAGCTTCATACAACATACAACAATGTCTTTGAATTCCATGCCTTCGTTGATGGAACAAATCCGAACCCTCAACCATCCCAACATTGCTAGTCCCAATATTAACAGCAACACATTCATTATGAGATTTGACACGCCCCAATTTGTCACCATGTTCATTGGTTTCATTTCGACATGGGTCGTCTTCACTACTGCCGGAGTGGGAGTAGGTGTTCTGAGTGCAGTTTTGACGTGTGTCTGTGTCTGTCCCTTGTTTGCCATTTCCTCCCGGGATGAAGATGAAGAAGAATTTGGAGATAATTTAGGTCATACACACGGCTTTGGGTATGGCGGGACTGACGACTACCATAACATTGAAGAAATTGGACGGGAAGATTTGCGATCACCCCTAACAGTAGCAGAAGGACCAAATAATTCATCAGCAGATGAATTAGCAGAAGAATTTCAAACACAACAATTAGCGAACCAAATGGATCCTTCACATCCACTCCAAATCGAGCACAATACAAACCAAAGAAATAACTACCGTATCCATTACTCAATCATTGATCGATTCACAAACTATTGCATAGACGACATTGAAGAAATGATGTACATATTCGAAATCCTCCGCGAAAATCAAGGACTGTTACTCCTTCTCATGGGTGGCATTACGTCATTAATGATGGCTCTTTTGGCTGGGTTGGAATCTGCTAATTATGCTATTGATGTAAACAATTCTGCCCATTCTTTAGATGCTGATGTTAAGGTTGCTGGGAGCAGTGGCACCCATGCTCACTGCAGCAGCACGATGCAGAATATACCGAAAGCTTTATTTTTGTCCGTGACATGTTATTTCGTGACCACGTTACTAGTGGCAAAGTCGGCGAGGAGGGTGGTGTATCAGGAACGAGAAAGGTATGCGGATTCAATAGCTGGAGGAAGAGGCTGTAAAAACGAGAGATTGACATGGAAGGACATTGTTCGTCTCATGGATAATGTTCCGGAGGAAGATTTTGTTTTTGAGGAAGATTTGAATGGCTGTGATTTGAAATGCATTCGACAAATGATTCAAAACCGAATTGACAGCAGGACATCGCAGCAGCAAAATCAGCAGGGAGAACAGGAGAGAGCAGAGCCGAATGAAAAAGAACTGTATTCGACGTTGATAGATTCGTGTGGCAGCAAGGTGGACCAATTAGATAAAACGATGCTCGCAATAGAGATCACTGGCAACAAAAATGAAAATGACGAAAGGCGGCGATTGCTTACCCAGATACGTCAAAGGAGAAACTACAATGAATCGTGCTGCATATGTTTGTCAACATTTCAGATCAAAGACCGAATACGAGTATTGCCTCAATGCCATCATGAATTTCACAAGTCTTGCATAGATCAATGGGCTGGGACTTTTGCATCACGAAAGGGATTGAATTCTTTCGGCGGCAGTCCCACCAGAGATAGAATGGTAGGCAAGAAGGGTAGACCTACGTGTCCTCTGTGCAATACTTGTTTTGGATGCTTGCCAGAAATTGGTGGAGTGGGATGAAAAGATGATGAGCTAGGCCATACTGTATTCAATTATTCTTTGCTATACTTATATAATAAATACCGAAAACCATTTTAATGGCACTGTGTTCGAAACGAGTAAGTGGCTTCTCCCGTAACGAGAAAAGCAATTTCATTTATTCTATCTTCACCATTATCTAGGCAAAGGCGAAACTAAGTGACACACAGCAATAACAAGTAAGTATAGTAGGTGAAAGGACATTAATATTCTCAAATTGTATTCTTGCTGTCAAAAACAGGTCAAAAATGGGAATTTGAGTTTTGAAGCAAACACAACTATTATCTTGTTGTGAGAATTTTATTTAGTGATAAAGTGGTTGTAGCACAACCTTATCACAATTATTGCGTGCAAACCTGTTTATTATTGGACATTTGTCTTATAATGCTAATGGCACTTGATTTGAAATCAGTGATAGCAAGCGTCAAAAAATTTGTAAGGCATTAAAACAAAAATCAATGGGTGAAATGATGATATTGATATAGATCGTTTGCTCCACATGATAGTTATGCTCAACTAAGTTGGTCCCATAATTAGAAATAAACCATTATATGAAAAATTATATGAAAAAATTACATACTGAAATATCTTAACCTGCAGTCAATAATAGTAATATTTTGTATTCATATGTATCTATCTTACATTTCTAACTCCAAAACAAAGTTACACCTACGTACAAGAATTGACCCACAGAGTATCATATACTGATAAATAATTTTGTCATGCAAGCCTTAATTGTTCATAGTCATTATAGGGTAGAGTATGGTAGAAATATATTGTTTTTTGCCACGCACAATTTACAATGCTTTACAATAATAGCAGATTCATTACAATTTGAGACACTGCATGTTTTGCGCAATACAACATTGTTTTGTAAGCAAAAATCAGACAAAAAAATCTCATCCAAAATGAACTTCTTCAAATTATTTTTTTGTATTTTTCTTTAGACATAGTTCAAAAATAAATATTGAAATAACTGGTAAACTAGTATGTACCACGCATAGAAATTTAAGGATCCCAATGAAAATTAACCTCCTGCCACTCAACAAAAACATCTGATAAAACTTGAGTTATTGCTTCTTATTGAGATTTAGTATATAATAGAAGTAGATATAGGAATTCATAGGCTGAATATAAAACTGGGAAAAAATGGACTAATAAAATTCTCTCCTGTGTGTTGTGCATAATACTATGTCTGGTTTTAAGACAAACATGTTGTTGCAATCTTGGGAAAAATATCAAACCTTCAATATTCTGAAAAAATTTTGGTCTTATAATATCTCCCTACCTCCTTCTACATACTAAAGATCTCTAAATAATAGCTTCCTAGATGCCATTTGGATGTTGTATTGGAGACGGAGACGGAGACCTTGTAGCATTTTGCTAGTGATTCTTGACGGGACAGATGACTGTACAGCAAAATGTAATTTTTTATGTAGTATGGTATGGTAATGTCCATCTAATTTCATCTGTGGATTTACTGTTTAATGCTATGAAAGGTAGGTTTGTTTAATACTATGATAGGTAGGTATTGAATCTACCTACTACATACCTACCAGTGGAATTTGTATGTGTAATGGAATTTAATGAATAGTACATAGGAATGGATTGGAATTTGTATGTGTATTAAAAATAGGAGTGAGTACATGCAATAAATACCAGAGGCAGGGGTAGATATTCCTATCTACTTTTTATATGCACCTGTAGCAACAATGACATGACAATGGCCTCATTCAACTACCAGCCGCGCAGTAGGTAGTCAAGGTAATATTACCTTACTTATTAAAAATAAGTACGTTCACCAGACAAAATGAGCAAAACTAAGTCCTACCATAGTAGGAATTAGTTTTGCTCACTGTTTGTGATTTCAACTACACGCCCAAAGTCAATGGCATCATCTGGGCGGAATAATTTTTTTGTTTTTTTGAAACTCTGTCATGGTGTCATGTGCCAGGTGGGCTTGCAGTGCTTGGAAAAGGCAAGCAAAACTAAGGCCTACCATGGTAGGACTTAGTTCTACTCATATTGTTTGTTCTTGTAGTTGGAATATATAATACTACTACCTACTTACCTTCTACGGTACAGTAGGTACTATAAGAATTAATACTGGTCTGTAGTCCACGAGACGAGGACAATTATTTAGGTAGGGTAAATAGGAGTACGAGTAATAATACAAAAAATAATATTACCTG
>JALLOT010004529.1:0-10204 GCA_036939595.1 Thalassiosira livingstoniorum | reverse complement strand
TAACCCATATCAATTTTTGATAATTGAAATCAAAATAAAATATTGATCTGTGGGTGTTCTTATTCCAATGCATTATTTATTATATTGATGTCAATATTTTAAATCATAAATAGGTTTACAATACCTAAATTGGTCATAAAAAATTCTTAGTCTGATTTTGTCTTCCGAAACAAGACTTTTTATAATCCGGAATGCCTTTAACCTGTTTTGCAATGAGGTCAATTGTGCTATCCCAAGCTTATATATCAAATACCTATTCAAGTTGGTGTGGGTCAGACATGTGAGATTCAAAGATTATGATATATATTTGTTGCCCAAAAATGGGACCTCATCTTTGAAAACACAATAGGGAAGCTTGTGTTATTTAATAAAATGAACATTTAAAATATTGAAACTTTGTTTGTTTCCTAATTTCACCACAACAATGGAGAGTGAGATGTAGAGTGTCTCATCATGTACCAGAGAAACAATAAAATTCCTTTAGATTTAGATAAAGTAAAAATAATGATAGACAAGAAAAAAAATTACAGCCTGTCAATTATTACTTTGTCTCTTGTCACTCACAGACACAGATATACCAATTTTACAATTATACATTAAATCAACAGCAAAATACAAAGCTTTCTTAGGCTTAAGTTCCATGGTATGAGATGATAAATAATGGATGCACTGATCCAGGAGAGAGATATTATGGAAAGGAAACTTATTATTCATCAAGATCACTTATGAGGCAACATTGATTGTCTCAGAAACAGTTTACAATCTGTCAATTATTCCTACCTTCCCACTAATGGTATTGTTTTTGTTTGCTGAATAGATGGGGAAATCAAAGATCAATGATCAATGTAGTTACTTATTTCTGAAATTCTTGATTGATGATTGAGGTTATCCAATGAAATCCCACTATTTTATGTCACCTGAAGAATGGCACTTGACACTTCATAGAACTTTTTTAATGAGATCTCTATTTTTATTTGGCATTAATATTTTCACCAGCTCACTGTGCAAAAGAAATGAAGGATGTAATCCCAGCACTTCAAGGAAATCAAATCATGAAAACAGTATCAAACACTCATCCAATCTTGTGTATTGTTAGTTACACCCACCATGGAGTGATATTTGATAGTTAGTTGCCTCTTTCTAACTTCTC
Source organism: Thalassiosira livingstoniorum (assembly GCA_036939595.1). Lineage (NCBI taxonomy): Eukaryota > Bacillariophyta > Thalassiosirophyceae > Thalassiosirales > Thalassiosiraceae > Thalassiosira > Thalassiosira livingstoniorum. The sequence goes on along the minus strand of JALLOT010004529.1, from coordinate 9,054 downwards.
TATCAAAATTTACTAGGAACAACATATGTAACTAATGTAATCAATAATTTTTCCAAAAATGAATGTTTTTAATAGCAATATTATGTGACATAATATGTTTCAGTGTTCAATTGCCATCAAAGTAATGGTGCTATATTTTTATAACATATCAATATTAAAAGTTATCTTTTTTCTTCTTATGCAACACAAAGTAATTTGACTATCTAACTTTATTCCTAGAATGATCTAATGATATGGTATTTTTGCCCTGAAAATGTTACTCCCCATTAGCTACTTGTGCATTTTTCTATTTTTGAATCTTCTTAAACTAGCATTTGTATCATTAAAAAAGTGAATCATGGCAATGATGAAGTGCAGAGATATAAAATATGTAATATATCCATGGGAAACAAATTTTGTTTATTTCAGTGCCAAGCATATTGAAAATTATCTGGTAGAGAATAAATTGAAAGGGAATAGGATGAGTGCTATGTGATGTAAAATACCAGAAAAGAAGAAAAAAATTGATCCAAACAGATTCCTAGGAGCATTGACAAAACAAGCAGATACAAATCAAACTTATAAAGATTCAAAGTATTCAAAATCTATGTTGATTAATAAAGTTGTGCCTTTGACTCTATGATCATAATATTAGGTAAAAACAGTGCAAAAACCTACTTTGCTATTGATGTACTTTGTAAATTATAAGGTAAGGGTTTACCTATGAATAAATATTATTGTTAGAATAGGAGGAACACAAAATTAATAGAGGAAAAGTTAATTACACCTTTTGAATCATCTGATTTTTTTCTGTGACCAATTATCTAACTAAAATTACATACACCAATACTGCACCAATATTCATTTCAAAAGGTTTCAGTAAACAATAAAGGTAGGATGATCAGACAAAAATCTTTTTAACAAACTTACAGGATGACAACTCCAATGAGAAGAAATTTCAAAAGTGCTAAAAGTTGCTTCTTTTGAAGCAGCACACTGGCATAATAACCATTATTACTACTGCTACTGCTACTGCTACCACTACTAAAACTACAACTTGTAACTGCTGCTACTGCTACTACTACTACTACTGCTACCTACTACTGCTACTACTGCCACTACTACTAGGGGGTGGCTTTCAAAAAATATCCAAAAATTTCAAACCCAATATTTTAGTCTGAAAATTTTCCAAAATGTTCATGTTGATGAGCTTAAAGCATCCTGAAATTTTCATAAAAAAATTGACCCTGGCAAAAGTTATTGGAGCTGTGTTTTCAGACCACCTGGTCTGGGACCCCCCTAAAAAAAGGTGGTCCAAAAGACTGGTCTAAATGTGTTATTGTTTGTTCATTTTTAAGTTGGTCTGGGACCACCTTTTATTGCTCCTACTCATATGGACTTTTTACTTACATAAAAATTGAGTAATAGGTAAGGAGTAAGTTTGTAATGTTTGGTACATCTAATAATACCATTGATGGTAATAAGATATTATAAGTACTACCTACTACTACTCAATAGTAAATATTATGTAGTATTATAATACTTGTTCCCTACGTCAGTAGATATGTATCAACATAGAATCAACAATTTATTTTGTTATTAAGTACATAAGTACTATTACTTGTATTGTTTCAGTAGTAATAAGTCCTATCAAAGTATAGAGATGTAGCTTAAAATGTTTGTAGTACTAATCTTACTTTTATTTTAATTGAGATGATACTATCTCAACAGCTTTCATTGAGAGGATTTTTTGTCCTTTTCTTTTTAAAATATTGAGATAATACTAATCTCAACAGCTTTCTGTAAATGTTTTTTTATTTACTATGATAACATTGAGATTATCATAATCTTAATGAATGGAGATAATACAAATCTCAATTGGTTTGCATAATACCAACATCAACTCATGTAAAATCTAACTTCTGGCAACAATAACCTTATCAATGCTATCAGTTTTGCAGCTAAAAACGTAATCATGAATTGAAAGTTCCAAATTCACAAGGATGAGTATCCTGGATTCTATTCTCCTCTTTCTAAGAAAAATCCCCCCATTGCCAGCTCTGAATAGTTAAGTAACAAACAATCTCAACATCCTCTACTGCCACTAAAAAATCACCCCCCTTTTGGGAAAAATAGATTTTTCAGAAATTGTTGTTGAGAACAATTTCAAAAATCCTCCCATTGAAGTCCAGATAATAAAAAAATAACAAGACCAGATATTGAAGCCATTTCCATCATAATTGAAACAATCTCTCAAGTTGTCTCCATCAATGCCATCTGTACCATTCAAGAATGAAACTGAAATTATAGTAATATCAGCATAAACAATTGAGATTACCATTATCTCAATCTATTTCCGTAAGCTCCAAAAATCCCATTTCATATTAGCAATTGAGATTGGGTCAATCTCAATTGTTAGAATAAGTACCATAGTACTTTAATTGTACCTATGTCATAGTATGGTATTGTACTACTATCTACCTAAAATAAAAAAAACAAACAACCATGATGTTTTGACAATGTCAGAATAATAGCAGCATCATTTGTTACTCTCTCTCCCTTTGTAGTACATATAAGTGCCAGGAGGTTGTCTCTATTTGCAGGGCCTGTTCCACTGATCATGATAGACCTTCAGATTGTTTTATGGAATCGCACATTCATTGTTATCTAATCACCAAGGTTGGCATCAACATTTCTTTTCCTAATGTTTTCCTTATTACAGTACTAATCATTTCAAAAATACCCCAAATAAGTGATAGCCATGACTACAAGGTGATCTAATATGAAAAAGAAAGATCCCAATAGATTTGTTGAATACAAACCATTTGATTGGGACACTTTTGAAGGAGAACCTGAAATCAATGGGGGGGTAGTCAATGCAGTGTGTAGTAACAATAAAACAATTCTGCTTTTGAAAAGACTTGCATTCCAAAAAAATAGTATAATCTGGCCAGTTATTCTGTAGTCATGATCACTATACTAAAAGACATTGATAAAGAAGCTCTTATTAGCATCCTGACAAAACTAAAAAATGCTATCATTAAGCAATATCAAAAACTATTTTATGGTGCAATAGATAGGCATGTAGAAGTGACAACTAATAATCTTTTGAAGGAGAAACTGAATTGGACAATGAAATTGATGGGGGGAGTCGATACAGTGTGTAGTAACAATAACAACAAAATTATTTCTGCTTTTGAAAAGACTCACATTCTAAAAAAATAGAATCTGGCCAACAGGGCCATCTCTTCAAGTTTACAATAGCTACGCCTCAGCTGATTCTGGGTTAGCAGTAATTATTTTGTCAATAATTGGTTCTATCAATTGACAGTTGGAAACTTGCTTAAGGCCTTTATCTTCAACACTTTCATCTGACTCCTAGTTTAAAGTTCTCTATTCTTTTTACTTCAACTCTTGGCAATGGTGCAATCTGGCTGGCTTGTTTGTGTAATTGTGTCAATGGCAACATTTGCTTTGTTTGTGGGATTCATGGTGTGGCTGGTGTTTGTAAAAATGGGTTTGTGATTCTGGGTTAAAAAGCTTGTGGAAATGACAATGGCAATGGTGATGACTGGTTTGTATTGTTGTGGCTTGCTCATGGCAATGGAGCAATGACACAATGGCTGGTTTGTTTTGTTTTGGCTTGCTTGCAGCATTTGTTCATTTGACATGGAGATGGAGATTGTGGCTAGGAGGAGATTATGGCTGCAAAAGATGGGTATCATGGATGGTATTGTTTGTGAGGTAGTGGAGTTGTTCATGAGGTGGCAACAATGGTGCATTTGGTTTCAACAATGGATGGTAGAAATGATGGGTTGAATACACAATGGAGACATTGTGAGCAAATCTGTGTTGTGATTTTTGTATGTTTGAAAACAAATGTCTGCCTAAATAAATTGGAGCAAAAAATATGAGCAAAAAATAGAAAAGGGGGTATCAGGTATCAAACCACCTTAAAAATGTTAATTTCTAAAAATAATCAAGACCAGCTTTTCAGACCACCTTTTTTGAGGGTGGTCCCAGACCAGGTGGTCTGAAAACATACTTTCAAAGTTATTGGCTGAAAACATTTATTAGTGGTGGTTAGGTGGTTTTGTGGGACTCAGATAGGGACTAAAATACTAGCAAAACTGCAAACAAAATTATTAGCTATCCAAGATTCCAACAGCTCTATTAGCTGGGGATCCAAAAGCAGATAAATACTAAGTTAATCCAGTTGAATGTATATCAACCATAAACAAGTGAAATTGTAAAATAGACATATTTGGCATCCTACTTAGGGCTCAATGAGATGGTGTTACTATACAGTAAAAATATGGCAAGTTGGCAAAGAAGATGAACAGAAAAGTTTTATTTGCAACTGACCACATAGATCAATATTGTTTAACACCTTTGAAAGTTACTGTGTTGATTGTAAATTGTGTTGAAAAATATAAATACCCTTTTACTCAAAATGAGATTTCAGCTGTTAGATTCCTTCAGTGAAACCCATAGAGGGACTAAACTGCCAGTATAATTTTAGGTATTGCTACAGAATACTATTTTTTGAATCAATTTCCATAAATTGCATATCAGTTTTGAGGAACAAAATAATCAATTGATTGCAAACTAGATATTGAATAGATTGATTATAGATTGCAATAAGATGGTGTTAGTGGAGGGTATTTACTTGGCAAGAATGTTGGAGGCAAACAGAAAAAATAGCATTTTTGTGGACTGTGTGAAATTGAACTGCTTTGATTCATTGAATCTCAATACATTACAAATAAGTGTAATAAAACCAATGTTGGAGAGGATTTGCATTTTCTTTTACTAGGGAAGAGCAGTTTTTTGAACAAGGGTTAGTGTTGGGTAGGTAGGTATCACATCTGAATTTTTGTGAGGAAAGATCTGGTCTTTGAGGTAGAGTTAGTGTAGAATTACTCTTGGTTTTTTTATTATTTACAATTTTACTGCATTATTGAGATGGAGCTATGAATCATAAGCTACAGGAAATGACAGACAAACAATCAAGCACACACAATTTACAATTAAATTGGTTAGTAGTTGTTGCCATCATTGTGCCTTAAATGACACACCATTTGTCAAGAACTTACTGCTTTCAGCAAGAAGAATATAATATTCCCTAATTCAGAAATGAGTAATTAAGTAATCATTTCACTTACAAACAAAACTTTTGAAATGAAAAAATAATGCAAGGTATGAAGTAAAATAATATCATTTGCTTACATTTTAAAAATGTGTAGTAAACATTGATTCTCCTTTGATTGTTTTGGTGCATATGCTACCCTGTCATTGCTACCAACTCACATACGTTTTGTTTGATTCTACCCACATAGTTCAGTCAGTTGGTTGTTGTTTTGTTTTGTTTTTGGTGTAGAATATTTTTTTGCTCAATCAAACAAAATCATTGATACCAAACCCCCTACAAGCACCATCAATGATTGTTTTGTTGATCCCCCATCATTTGACTTGTTGGTTGTTGCTTAATCTTGATTTTGGGAGATAGTTATGAATAATTGTGCCCCCCCCCCTAAGCACATCCCAGTTACACAATACCACCCTTCCATTCCATCCTGTATCAGTCCAACACCAGCATTAACACAGTCAAAACACAATGGATATGGTTTGTGTAGTCAAGGGCAACAAATGATTGACAATGAAGTTGTCATCCACATGGAGAGCACAGGGAGGAACCGTCATGCTTGGACACATTGCAGCATTTGCTATGGTAAATCAGGGGCTTAAATGGTCACTATGTGAAGAAACCAGTCCTTACCAGGACCCCAAATAAAAAGTAGTAATTTTAGGGTGAACATGATGCAATTTGATTGGATTATTCTCTACATTCACAGGTTGTCAGTGACTTTTAGTATTGCATACCATGGTAAGAGACATCAACTGATAGTAGGTAATTAAAAAGTCATTTAATTTTCTTCAGTGGCCCACAAATACTTACAGTGTGATTTAATGAAAAAATTAAGTTTTACAAACTTAATTTTTCAAAACAGAACTTTGACATTTTAGTCACTGATATCAAAATTGTTGCTGTCTAAGAAGACAGGATATTATTGTATTTGATTTAGAACCATTTTTTGCACAGAAGTACAAAAACACTACTAAAGAAAGCACACCTAAATGAAACAATGATAAAGTTGCACAAACAAAAGTTGAAAGAAATGTTACAATGTTTCTTGGGTAAAATTAAAAACACCTAAGGCATGTGTTTGGAAAATAAAATGTACCAACACAATTATTCATTCAGGATTCATTTGGAATCAATGCAAAGAAGCCAGAAGTAGGCCCCTAATCTGTCGCTGGATGAAAATGGTTTAAAAATTGTCATCTGTGGAGATATTCATAAAGTTGGAATTAAAATAGAATGCCCTGCTTCCCTAAAGTGTTTGGATTGTAATTTATTTTTTTGTAGTTGTGATTGTCAGGGTGTAAATGAGCAAGCAATGGATTATAAGCAATCAATGAAGGCACATATTCTGAAAAAATATATTGCCAAAAAGTTGTTCTTTCTGGTGAACTGTTTAGTTTAGAATGATTAATACCAAAAGAAATGTTTTATTGAAAGGGTCAACACATACAATATTGAAACACTGGATAGATTGATGCACAATTTGGAGAGTATTTTGCTACACCCAGAAAAATGCTCATATAAAAGCTATTCAAAATGATGGCAGCAAAAAAAGGTGTCCAGCAACCATGATAAGAGTAATTTGTTTTGGGAATACTTATTATGGTACCTTTGCATACTGCTAAATAATATCATTCAAATAATAAATAATGATGTAAAACTTTGGAGTTTGAGAAATACAAACAAAAATAAAGGATCACATTTTAGCACATTCCTTGCTCCTACATATAAGGAAAAAATATTTATTGCATCTAGAATCCAAATTTTGTCTTTTTGCACCCTTGCACAAATTTTGAATTCTCACCTCAAAGAGGTACAAAACAAATCAAATTTAACTTCTGCAGAAGTATGATCATTGCTATATTTTCATGTTCATTGCAATATAGATGTTGTTTTGGGTATCACGCATGTCATTTCCATTCACCTCTCAAAGCATCCTATCTCATTGTCATGAAATGGCGTGACATAATGATAGTAGTATGTCAAGAAAATTTCAAGGATTTTCAAGCTTAAAAAAAACATGCCAGATGAAAAGGCATAGATTACTTGTACAAGGCATGTTGATAGGAAACTAGAGATTGCTGCTGATTTTGGTAAGTTTCAAAACATTATTGCTATGAGTGAAACATACAAAACAGTGGCAATTTCTGGCTTGACTACTCCTACTCTCCAGCAAAGTTTACTGAGTAAATATTGAAATAAATCTTTTTGGATGATGAGTTTCCAAGAACAAAAACAGATATCGTTTCTTGTCTGTTACTATATGGCTTAAACGTGAACGTAGAATGAAAGTTTCTTTGGAAATCCTATTGAAATGTTGAGTCAGCAATGTATTTTAGGAGAAGTCACACGATACTCTCTTTTGAAACATAGGAACGATGTGTTTGAATATTTGTTTCAGATAATTTTCATTCGATCAATAATTTGAATTGAAAGAAGAGTTTCTTTGGCCAAAAGTTGTGAACTCCTTTAGCAGTGCAAAAAGATCATAATATTCAAATTTGTTGAAGCAGAAATTGCAATCTAATTGTTTCTGCATGGAAGTGAAGTGATAGTTATATTTGACTGATGAAGCACAACGTTTCCCTGTTTGAGCTGCTCTGTTCCGTTGCCCATTGAAAACACAAATGGAAATTTATCATAGAGAGGTTCGCACTGCCTCTTTTCTTTTGGTACTTTTGTCAAATGGCTTGACAAATGGCCTTTAATCCACTGCCGATGCCCACCGCAAGTTACATTCCAGTCTTTCTCATGACCATAGCCAAAAGTTTCAATTTCACAACTCTTTGCAGGTATCGCCACCCTGTGACTTCCAAAAACTTGATACAGCGGTGGGAAATGGTCTTCCCAATCAAAAATTGGAGGCTTTTTCATGTGAACTGCAGAGTAATAATTCTCACATCCCGGATACACTCTTTTCAGATAAAGAAGTTCCATCAGCCACTCTTTCAACCCCTCTTTCTCTCGCCTATGCCATTTGCTGTCACTTCCAAAATATCTTTTAAATTTGCTGTCTTTTGCTCTATTATTGTTCATTTGTCGTCCAACGCAGCTAATTTGGTTCCTTTGCTTCCCCTGGCGATCACCGTACATCCAAAAATCAAGATAGTAATCACTTAATTCTCCCATCCGTTCTCCAACCAATTGGAATCCAAATGTTGCATCCCCCACCTTTATCTCTGACCATTTATTTTTGCTGCTCAAAGTACTGTTGATGATGGAAAACACCCTTTCTTCATCAGTTGAAAATACTGTCAAATCCACGTCTTTATCGCCAAATGGTATGATGCCATGGTGACGACGAGCACCTAGCTGTGACCCAAAGCCCAAAAATACTGCAATGCCATTTCGTTCAAAAGCAGCCATAAATGCGTAGGTGAGTTCGTATGCATTGGCAAATCGCATCAGTGTTTCGTCGTCCGTTTTGTACTCGGGATCCACACGTGTGCGTTCCTTCTTTAGCACCTCGAAAATTTCGCAGGGGAAGATCGGGAGAAATTCTGGGTGGGAATTCGGTTTGTAAGAGATAAGTTTGATCAGTTGCTGTTCGATAAAAATTGAATAATCGATGTCGATGATAGTTATTTGCGCCATTGCCAAGAAGGATGCTGTGGAAGTGTATTGAAACCAATGTGTTCAAAATTAAGATTAGACCAACCAATGCTGCAAAGTATGCAAGCAAAGGTCTTGCACGAGGGGCCTTTCGTGCCATTGTGATAATGATTATGATTTATGGTTTTGAACAGTTTCTGCTTCTCCTGTTTGTCTTTTGTCGTTCTGAGTTGTTGATTGCCAACCTTTGCTTTGATCTGCTTCGATGTTGTTGGTTGTCGTCATTGGTTTGGCTTCATTTTTTATTTTTTGGCTATGGTACTACAATACAATACTATGGTACCAGCAGTTGTTCAAATTCCGCACACTTAGAAGTA
>JALLOT010004528.1:0-14425 GCA_036939595.1 Thalassiosira livingstoniorum | reverse complement strand
CGCCTTGCTTGCAAGTCGCCAATCTATGCCTGCGCATGGACTGACTGGAGCAGTGTCATATGATCGTGATATGATAGAGTTGATCTTTTTTTATTACTTCAAACATCTTCAGCCAAATTTCACAATTTTTCGTGATGAAAAAATAGGGTTAAATTTGACGTGATTTATGATTTCGACATGTATTTGACGTGACTTTGGGATGTTCCAGGTGACGCATACAAAATCAATGGCTGCCAGTGATAACGGTGAACGGCGATCAGTGATGTATTAATATGAACATCATGATTTCCGCCAGCCCATCCAAATCTGGCAATGATGTTCTTTCCCTTTGTAACGCTTCTGGCCACCCAGCCCCACACGCTACCAACCCTACCAACACAACTCCAACCCCATCAAAACCATCCCCTCCAAACCCAACAACACCAAAACCATCGTCATCCAAATCCAAACACGCACTCACTCCACTCACTCTTCCAAAAGCTCAAGTCCAACAATGGCCTTTTGTGGATTGATTTAGAAAATGTCCGCGGCAAAACCAATTTTGAATTGAATCACGATGACGCCTTGGATAAGGCACGGCAGTGGGCGAGATATTGGGATTTGGAGGATCGTGTGATCGTGGTGGTGGATCATGGGGCGGAGCAATGTGGTTTCTACCTCGATCGGGGAGATGGCAATGCAGATTGTGAGGATTTCCTTGAAGGCAACTTTTCTATTGTCCATGAAGCTGGACATGAAATCATAGAAAAATGTGAAGGAGGGAAAGAATTGCAACAAGCTTTGCAACTCTCCAAAAATTCTGAATTGAATTCAAGAGAGTCAAAAATGGAAATTCAGCAAACTTCACAAAAATCAGAAAATTTTCAAACACCGATGGCAAGCATCGCAGTAGTTTTTGCAGGACCTTCCGAAAAAGCAGATGATACCATTGTCAATGGGGTCCGATTATTCAGTCAATCTCAACAGCCATCTTTGGTGGTGACAGCCGATGGGGAGTTAAAGACTCGTTGTCGACAGTGTCGTAGAGGATCTTCCGGTGGTTCCAGTGGCATGTCGGGGGATGTTCATTTCATGGAGCCTTTGCAGTTGATTGATGACTGGGATGATTTAAAACATGTTTTCGAGAATGCTGGCAGCAATGAAAATTCTAGCGCTTCTTCTGATCCTGCCCAAGAATATGATATAACTCGAGCAGCCAACGACCAAAATGTCCTTGCCAAAGAAACACTCCAAAAATTAGACCAAGAAATACACCTACGAGCTCAAGTCATGGATGCGGAAATCCAACTTGGCAAAAAGTTTAAAACTCGAAAGTCAAACAACAGCAGAAAAAATCGTTCCAATGGCAAAAATAAAAAACAGAAAAAATTGGAGCAAAAATTACAAAAGTTACGAGAGAAACTTGCTTCTTCGGGTCCTTCGCTTGTGCGGCAGGTCACTTCCACTGCCCCCATCTCTAACGGATTGGATAATGCAAATGGTCAATTTACTGGTGGGATGCCCGAGGCATTGGGAGGAATGGATCAACAACAGCAAGATTTGATAATGACCCAATGGCAAATGAGTCGTCAGCATTCAAACCATCGAAATGGGAGGAAATGGATTCAAAGGAGAGAACAAACCGGTGATCGTATCGTGTATGCGGAGCGGTTACGACGGCAGTTGCTTGGCATGCCTAATGCTAAAAGAATGGACACGTTTCAAACCCAAAGTGTCCTTGAAAAATATCAATTTTCGGTGCCTCCTGCCAAAGCATTTGTGGCGTATATCAATGGGTTCTTGGATAGGGATACTCTTCTGGGAAGGAACTGGGATACCTTGGACAAACTATTTCAACAAGAGGAAGCCGCTTCTGCTGCCCTTGGTGCTACTGCACTTTTTCCCGGTGCAGCAACCAATAACTTAACCGCGACCTCGGCAGTGAGCACCCACGAACTCTTGATGAGATGGAATGACTCTCCACCCAACGACGACGACCATTCAATCGACACGTTGAAAATAGTAGCCGTATCCGACACTCATGGGTTTGAATCGCAACTGCACCACTCCTCCATTCAATTTAATAGCAACGGTGACATTCAGCAATCGCAGCTTACCCTACCCGAAGGAGATTTACTTCTCCATCTCGGTGATTTTTCTCTTGAAGGATCACCAACTCAAGAACAAACTGGACATGTACGTTTCGATGACTGGCTGTCGAAACAACCTCACAAATATAAAATTGTCTTACGGGGGAATCATGATCCGTGGGAGTTGGACTTTCCTCGATCGGGTGCTTGGTATGTGACAAAGCCCGAAGCGTTTGACTTGGGCGGGCAGAATGAAAGTGGGGATAATACGGGGTTTCGAATGGTGATGATGCCTTACGGCTCTTATGGCGGTGGGAGGTCATTGTCATCTAGCAAATCTTCCACCCTTGCTTCAATGTTGTCGGAACTGGAAATTTCAAGAAAGGGTTGTGACGTCTTTGCATCTCATGAACCTCCCTTTCAAATCTTGGATCGGACGTACACCAATAAGCACGCGGGGAGCTCCTTTCTTTCCAATGTAGTTCGTACCATGGGAACAACAGGAGGAGAAGACGGTGGTGGTGCACCCCGCCTTTGGCTCTGTGGGCACATCCATGAAGGGAGGGGGATGAAGGTTCATCGTTTCGGGAAAGGTGGGGAGACTACCGTGGTGAATGCGGCGAATGCCAATGTTGGAAGAGCAAGGCATTTGAGATATGGTCCCATAACTGTGAACATATCAGCCGTTGGTGTCAATCGCGAGGGAGTGGCGTCTTTGAATATTACGGGCGTAAAGGATGATGCAGTCAATCAAATTATAACATCTGATTCATTCTTTGGAGTGTCCGATGATGGAAATGAAATGGGTTTACTTCTTGCAGTAGATTTGGGCCTTAAATCGGGAATATCATTATTCAATAATGAAGGAAAACTGGTTTGCTACGAGCAGCTTGTGTTCCAGCGAGACTCTTTAGCTCAAACCATCGAAGATAATATCCTCCGATGGCAATCCCAAGCTTCTAATGACGGGGAGAAGACATACAACATCACTCACATTGCCATAGAAGGAGGAGACACCAGCATACTAAAGGCCTGGTCATCCACAAATCTCAACCCATCAATTCTACGCGTATCTCCCGAAGAATGGCGTTCCGAACTCCTTCTACCAAAGGAAAAAGCCTCCGGATCAAACTCCAAAGCGGCCGCTAGACTAATTGCCAGGCAAGTCGTTTCGGACTATGGAATAATGGATCGGCACAGTGGAAAGTTTCAAACGGATGCAGCGGAAGCTGTGGTCATGGGATTGTATGTGGCGAGGAAATTGGGATGGATTTCCAGAGAGCCTCCTGTGCGCCGTTACACAAATGGAGATGTGGTGGTGCCGAGATAAGAGCATTCTTTACTTTTGATTGTTACAAAAGGTTTGCCGAGTTTCTATCAGAAACAAAAATATCTGGTCGGCGGCAAAATTTCAGTCTGAGATTTCCTGGACGGTACTGAGAATAAAAACTTTCCTGAATCACGACATGGGGAAGTATTCGGAGAGGTTGTTGGCTGTTTATTTCTAATTATTGCCATTTTCGTGTCGTTCATCCTAATCCATCCTATCTCTCACGTGATGAGTGATGAGTGAAAAAGCGCCTCTGAAAAACTGCAATAGAACCCATTTTGATAGGATTGCAGTATTGTAGTAAGTGTATTGCACACAACATGTTCAGCAGTTTTTCATCATGCATCGTCTCCATTGTACCTATGAAAATGTCACTTCCATAGGTCTTGGTTGTTCTTACTTTGTAGGTTTTTGTAAATGCGTTAATGGGTTCTCTTTTGAACGGAGCAAGAGGCATATCACCAAGCGTACAAGAACAAGTTAGAGCATTATTTGACACACGATGAGAACTCCAAATCCTTTTGTCCAAAACCATAACGACTTCATAGTAAATGACTATTGTACCACTGCAAAGTCAAAACCCGGAATCGCGTTCATAATAAAACATCAAGTTTGGTCCTCAAACAACTTTCAACTCACGCGATCAAAAACCAACGTTGACAACCATGGAATCACCCTCCGTTTCACCGCCCACCCATGTCATAATTCTTCATCAACAGCAGCCAGGTCCAGACACGGCCGACTTTCTCCACCAGTATGACGAGCAAGATGTTGGCGATGCCACCTTTAACAACAATCTAGCTTCTCTCGAACAACACACAGAATCAAGAAATGAGTCGGCAATAAACATCCCCCCTTTGATGGAGGTGGATATTTCAGAAAGCCCGCCCATGCCACCAGAACAGATCATAGATTCATTGGAGAAGGTAGAATCAAAAGAGAAATGGTGCTTAAAACCAAACAAGAAGCAGATGATAGAAGTGATAGAGAGCAACCATGGACCAGTATCTCCGGAAGATATAGCTCTCGAAGCAAGTACATCCAAAAAAGGACGAACCCAATCCTCTGTTAGAAGTAAGCACTCTAATCAACGTCGCTTTTCAATCCTCACTCAACTCGTGAGCCGTCATAATACTGCAAGGTTTGAACTTTTGAGACCAAATTGTGGCACGTGCGATGCAGCAGCGGCTCCACAAACCAATGCAGCCTTCACTCCAAGCAATCCTAATGCTTCTTGTCCATTGCCGGCAGAAGACATGCCGCAATGTGATATCGAAGTTGAAGCAACATTGGTTCAAGATACACGAAGCCCTCTTTGCAATGCTGTTCCGATACCCGACTGGCAGCAATATAGCAATCCCCAACAGCATTACGATTCAAATCACCACGATCCAAAGCCTTGGTGGCAAAGGCATAAAATTTTCCTCGTTGGAATAATGGCCATGCTTTTTGGTGCACTTATGGCAACCATGGGAGTGTTTTTTTCAAACAACAATGAATACAGTAAGAACCGTAAGAAAACCATGTCCTCGGAACGGCTACGAGGCTCCACCACCACGACACCACCGACTCAAATCAGCACGTCAACCATATCATCTTCAACGGAAGCTCCCTCGATTCCGGGCAAATCAACGATCCCGTCCACTCAGAAAAAAGACATCTCGACAAATCCAACAATCCCATCAGATAATAAACCAACCGCAGAAGCCACAGCATCTACGGTACTTACAACACTGTCTCAACAATCATGCGTGAGATCACTCGGAACCTTATTCGAGGCTGATTGCTCTCAATGCAAACCACAACTGGCAATCGATGGTGATACTGCAGTTGTGTCGAAACCTTTTGAATCGGTTGATTTTTTCGCTGTTTCCAATAATAGTTTCGAGCTGATAACATCAATTCAAACTGACTTCGATGCACGCAGTGTCGCGGTGTATGGAAATGTGGCTGTTGTAGGTGCACCATTTGAAAGTGGTACTGGTGCCGTTCATGTGTATGAGCGATCATCGTTCGGAAATTGGAAAGAGGTCGCTCGATTTCTTCCAAACTACATTAAAAGTGAAAAAACATATTTTGGATGGGCAGTGAGCATCTATGCCAACGTGCTTGTAGTTGGCGCCCCTTACTATGCCGAAGATTGGGAACATGGAGGATTTGCATATGTTTACCAATATGATGGGAAATCGTGGAAATTTGTTACCAAACTCCTCCCAACAAATTCAACTCCATATGTTTATGGTGCTGCTGTATCAGTTCAAGACAAGACAATTGCGGTGGGAGATTACAACCAAGTGTTCGTATACAACTTTGACTCTTCGTCCAAATCCTGGGAGCAGTTTGGAGGTGCCTTGGTAAACAGAGACTGCGAAAGCTGGTTTGGAACAAGTGTGGAGCTGTTATCGGATTTTGGACTGCTCATAGGATGCGACGACGACACAGAAAATAAAAATTCAGGTGCAGTTTACCTTTATGAGCAAACAAATGATGGCAGCAATTACATTTTTTTGCAAAAAATCTCAGCTTCGGATAAAGCTGATAATGAAGTTTTCGGAGGATGGGAGAAGATTTCTGCCGACGGTGGTGTCTTCATAGCTGGAACATTTTTGGAGAGCGGAGGGAAAGCTTATGTGTTTGAGAAAGTCGAGAATCGTTGGAGTGAAGTTGCAATCATACACCAACCAGAATCAAGCGACAAATATTTTGGGGATGGGGTTGCATTATCTGGAGAAACAATTCTTGTGTATTCACGCTCCAATGTGTACATTTACCAAATTGATTTAGAATATTGCTAGCAACCATTGTCTTTAATGGAAAAAGGGCATTTTGCACACCGTAACACCAATTAGTTAATTTCTTGAAACACTGCAACATGAAATTGAAAGCCTTATGTTACACTACAAACAGTTAGAAGAAAAAGAGTTGGTTTTTATTACTGTCCCCTGTCTGCACTCCAAAAATCAACAAATGCGGTTGGTAAGAAATGAAGCTTCTTTTACATTGCAGTGTCTGAAAGGCAATAAGAAAAAACTGGACAACACAAACTTTATTCAACCCGAAAAACAACATCTTGTTTTTTTATTGATTTGCAATAATAGAATTGTGAGACACATGGATTGAAGTAGCTATGTATCAGGAAATATCCTCAAGACAACTACATAGGGATGTCTTTTCATACTACTTCTGCAAAGACTTGAGCTGTTTTTGATAGCGTTTCCTGAAAAAATGGTATTTTTGTGTATCAATCTGGCAACTTTAAGAGTTGAATTAAAATCATGGAAGCAATTTACAATAACATAGTTTTGTGGTTATGGCATGAAAAATATAGCAAAGAAATAATGGAGTGCATATTATTTGATATGTAAGATGAGAGAATTGGTTTATATTGGAATGTGCACAATTTTTATATCATATTAGATGAAAAAAATTAGATTGATTTTGTGCCTTCTGTGTGTTATGAACAGTCCCAAAAACATCTAGTTTGGCATAATCTCAATGATTTTTTCAATTTGCTGAAAGTGTGATAAAATTGTTTGAAATTGTGTGACATTTTTATTCTTGTCAAATGTAATCAATCCAAACTCACATGCACAACAATATGAAAGAATGATTTGATAAATCTTTTTGCTTGCATCAACAAATTTACATTTTTAGAGCTTTCTTTTTCTCAAAATCAAGTGCTACACCACACAACTCCTTGTTTTTGATTTGGTTGAAGGAACTTGACCATTCCAGTTTCATTTTTAATATCATTTTATAAGATTTTTGGTTCATGAGCAGGTTTTGTGCAGTTGGTCACCCGAATGCATAATTTTAAATGTAAGGCTGAAAATGGGGAGTGATTGTGGACATGGTGTGTGCGATCTCAATATATACAATATGGTATTAGTGATTCCTGATCATTTTTTAGAGTGGAAGAATATCTTTCAATTGATATTGTGTACTCAAGTTATGGTAGAGATCATGAGCTCCATTGGAACATAGGGCAAAATGCTCCTACTGGTGACATGTGTAGATAAAATTTAACTTCCAAGTACACACTAACAAACCTTGGAGAACAAAAAATGTCATTGCATGTGTGTACTTAAAGTTCTAATAACAACCACATGCATCAATGATGAGACCACCACAAAAGCATTGTTGATTGCAAATTTATTGTTTGTCTAAGATAGTTTTATTTTTATGTTGAATTTCCCCCAACAACATTTTTCATAAAACAAAAAATCGGGAACCCTGTATAATTATGCCCAGTTTTACAACTTAAGTCCAATATCCATTTACTCAAAATGGGATTCTTTGCTTACTGGTCTCCAAATGAAAAATCTTCTTCGATGATGGGACTTACCTAGATTCAGCACCAATGGGCTACACTCAGGATGGATAGATGGTCCTGCTTCATCTCAAGATGAAGATTGGTGTATCAACTCTCCATTAATAACAAAGTTGACATGTATTGAATGAGATTCCATTTAGTCTTTTGCATGTTGTGTAGTCTCCCAGTTGATCCAGTTGACAATCTGGCAAATCAAACAGTTCTGTAATCATTAGGATATGATTGAGAGGAAAATTCTACGCTTTTCTGATTTATCATTGCTCCAAATGTAGTACTGCTTAATAATATGCTTACAAAAATAGTATTGGAGATAGTAGATACTTCACCAACAGATAGTTTTTGCTCAAATTTATTTAGACAAGGCTGTCATCAACACAGTCATATCACTTCCTCATTTGTAACCAAACTCAATGGGTACAGTTTTTTATTTGGCCAATGAAGCAAGGAGAAGACAGTATCTCCCCTCCCTCTACAGTATGGAGCATTAAAATGACTTGCTTGAATATGGTAAGACAGGTGGTGGATATGCTTTTGCAAAAGTCAAGTACACCTGTGACTACATGGTGACAACTTCTCTGTAGAAGGGAGGTCGGTGATTAAGGTACCTTACTTAAAAAATTATGAAGTATGCGTAGAGGCTACAGGGGACTTCCTAGTATTACTAGGTTTAACACGGGTCATCTAGTGCATTCTCAGTGTCTGGCGAGTTCATGTCATGGTCAGTTGATGGGCAACCCCATGACATACCCGCCATGGCACAGTGTTGGATTGTTATTTGATTCAGTTCTCCACCGTCATTGCTCGACTTCCTTTCGCCGTTTCTTCTACACTGAGCATTCATCGCTTGCGTCCGAACTTGGCCTTTTTTGCCTGAGCTCATCACCTGTCATCTTGCGTACAAATTGTACTGGTCCTACGGGTGTTCCTTGGCCTGCTCCACCGCCATTGTCGGCATCATCGATTCTGGCTGGTCGACGCCGCCACTGTCTTCAGCGCCGGCAGTCCCATAGCCATAGTGATCTGAATATCACCATGCCATCGAAACAAGCTCCTAAGAGCATTCCTCACGCACCATATCCTCCGCTTGGAGGTATTGCTCCCTCGGCTCAATCGTCTACATTGAAGCCGTCCATCGTTGTCGACACGGATGGTCGTTCAAGGAAAAGGGTTAAGGATGGCTCAGGTGTTGCTGAGCCAAAACCCCCTGGCTTCTCATTTAAAACCACGCCGGAAAAGAAAACTGATGGTAGCAATAAGAGGTGTCAGGGATCGTCGCCTACGACGTCACAACAAGCAGTGTGTGGGATGTCTCGGGTTTTATTTCCCGAGGTCGACAATGAAACAAAAAGTGCCTTCGCTCCATCCACCCTTCCTTCCCGTTCTTCCCAGCGCTACAATCTAAGGCAAGACTTTGCATATCCATCTCCAACTGATAAGAAAAAGGGTCAGTTGAAAGTGGCGCAAGGGAACAAGTCAACACAACTCGGGGGGACAAATGTGGTTGATTCAGTTTTAGATAAGGGTACTCTATCGTCTGGTGGTGGCTTGACGAGCTTGGCAGCTGCTGCTCAATCTGGCGCATCCTCGGCGAATGGTGTTGCAAATGAGAGTATTGAATCGCTCCAAAAATATGTTGAAGAAATTGATGGAAAAATTAATGCAGCAGAAAAGGCTCTACAACTTGAATTGGAAAAGGCAAATAGATCTGAACTTAAGGGGCACAATACTAATCAGATTAGTGGTCATGTTATGGAGTCACTATCGGCAATGGCTACAAGTGGGACGGATGAAACACAGAATAGCGGGTTGAAAGATAATGCTACTTTGGAGGTCCAAACTCCATCCAATGAGGGGAAGTCAACGTCGTCTACTATTTTATCGGGTACTAGTGGAGGCATAACACAAGCGTCTGATGTGGTGGGGGGACTGACACAGACTTCAAAGGGTGATAGTGGGATAGACGGTCGTACGGCTTTGCCTCCACCGACGTTTGAGAAAGTTGTCACTGAGGGGGGGTCTGGTGAAAAAGTTATTCACCAGGAGTCCTCGCCCACGAATGTAGAGCAATTGGTTGAAGGGGACAAAACGAGTCCACCGGTGTCAGGTGTTGTGACTCCTGGAACTCACCCAACTAATGCTGAGTTGCCAGAAGATGGCAGTGGCGCCACACAATCTTCCTCTGCTTCCATTGGTGATGGAGATGACGGTCGAGATGGTCCTAACTCTTCTCCTAGTGACCAGGATCGTAGCTTTTTTGATGAGACTCCAATTGAGGAGATTGAAAAGGATAAGGCAGATCTTGCCCGTATGGAAGCCAAAGCTGATGCCCTTCATGCTGCGAATGTTGATGCTAGGAAACAAAGAGCCAAGACCAAACAACAGGCTGCCTTAGCTAAAAACAAATTCTATGGTCTGGATAGCTCGGATGATGGATCGGGTGCTGATGATGATGAGGACTTGGATAGCTGGGAAGACTACAGCTCTGACGACGATGCCTTTGATCGTCTTAACTCCACGTCGGTCAAGGATTCAACAAAACTTTCTGGATTCAAAAAGCCACGCATTCGTGGAAGGAAAGGGGCCAATTCGTCAGTTTGTAAGGGCACGACTAGGAAAGCTACCCTCAGTCAGCGGTTGGCAGCCGAAAAGAAGTTGCACAAACAATCTAGGAAACGTGTACGGTTGAGTGGGAAGGGAAGTGATAAACGTCACTCAATGTGTGGGAAGGGTGGGGTTCCAACGAAGCCTGAGGGCATTCAGGATGTCCACATGCACTCCCCTGGTCGTGCAGGCTGTGGCAAGGCGGTCAATGCTGGGAACACTGAAAATCTTTTTTCCTCAGCTTCCTCTGCTGGTAAATTTTCTTTTACCTTCTCCGGTGGTAAGACTCCTCCTACGGCTGGTGGAGGAGCTAGCAATCACACTGATAATTCAATCAATTCGCAAAGTGCAGAAGCAGCTGCTGCAAAGGCTCAGGGGAGCACAGACATAGACATGTCCCTACTTGATGACTGCAACAATGGGTCAACAGAGGCTAAGAGTTCACAGCCTAAGTCTCCGTCCGGGGGTGTTGGTTTTAGTGGTCACAATCAGGTGAAAGTGTTTAGTGTTGACTCTGAACCGGCGTATGATAGTGAAGAGGAGAAGGCTTATCTGCAGGGACAAGTTTCTCCGCCTCCATCACATCACCGTGTTCCTCCCATTGTTGCGCAGACATCTGGTAGTTCCCTCAATCCTTCGGCAACTCCGTTTACACCACCGACTGAACCTTCTGGATCTTCCTCAGATGGAAACAAGGGTGCTCACGACTCTGGTACTTCTTCTCAGCCTCCTTCTTCTCTTAAATCCTCTAGATATGGCACTGCTCCCATTGACAATTCCAACAAAGCCCAGTTTGTTGAGGAGGATGTTGCTGTAACATCCCGATTCAAAAATGAACGTCCACTTCGGGATGGTGATCCCTTCACGATGATTACTTTAACAATTCAACCTCCCAAGGATAAAGAGACTGAGATTGTGGGCCATGTAATGGAAAGCTGGCGTCAATTCATCATCTGTATGCAGAAAGTTGACTCTACTGTGACGGTTCCACCACTGTATGATGGGGAGACAGGACTACCACGCATCACGTCAACCGATCCAACAAAATTTCCACTTTCGTTTGAGGTTGCAGAAGGCTATGTTGAAGTTCCTTACGTTTGGGCTATGTACAAGGCTTGGGGCACAGACAAAGAGGGTAATCCGAAGCAACAACCACAAGCCTACCTAAACTTCTATTTCTCTTCTCGTCTACATCCGGATCATGTGCTGCAGATTGCGAATATCATTGCAAGCCCTCTAGCAGTCTCGGCAAAGAGAAAGGCCATGGAAGCGGTGGGGACGTCAGTTGGGTATCACATCTGTGCGGCCTCTGTTGACCTTTGTCCCAAAGGTCTTGAGTCTCTCCTGCTGGATGGTTTTTCCAAGATGGAACGTAAACTTCAGGCAAAAGGGATCAACAAGAAATGGTCGGGAGTAGACTTTCCACCGTTTGTTGTGCATTATCAAGGGCAGCGGCAGCTTCGCCTATCGGATACTTCGAAGGAGGTTCTTCAATATTTAGATGGAGGTGATTATGATGATCACTTGAAGAAATGGGCTGGCATTGAATTTTCCAACAATGACAAAGCTAGGATCCGCCCAGTCATTGAAAAAATTAATGAGACTGGTTGGCTGGCAAAGTTTATTGGACGTCGTGCCCACATTGTTGAATCTCCTGTTGGCAATATTTCGGAAGCAAAGAAAGTGATTTATTCGAAGAAGCAAATCATTCACCGCAACTACAATCATCTAGTTACTTCAGTTGAGGTGCCCTTTATCACCAGCTTGGATTATACAGTTAAGGTGCGAATGGCTGATCCCAACACTCCTCCTCCATTCAAATATACCTCACTTCGGAAGGAGCTTTTGAATCTTCAGCTACCGGATTCCCGTCAACTGATTGATAGTATTGTGCCGATTAATGATGGTCCAAATGCTGGACTGTACACTCTGACCTTTCCCAACACTCGTGCACATCTTGCCATGGTTTCCCTCTTCGTCCCATTCATCGTGCAGTGGTTTAAAAACTATCTGATTGTTGTGAGAAAGTATAGCTTGGAGTGCACAAATGATTTTATGAAATCCTTTGACGCCGATGAACGTATGCTGGCTGATGAATCCACCTTCAATCCTGACACATGGGAATGCAAGTATAAATTCGCAACGAAAGAGTCAAGTTTCATCAATGATGCTATTGCAGCTGGTCTCCTCCCTGAGCCTACTGAGGAATCCTCTACTGCCTTGCGTTTTAAACATGGTAAACAGAGATTTGATACTACTGAGATGGAGAAATTGGCGCAACGAATGAACTTCAAACAGGCAGTGGAACAGCTGAAGGATGTTGGTGAGGTGGATGAAACCAACACGGTTGCTTCAGATGACCAGACTAATGGCCGTGAGTCTCTGAGGTCGATGAATACGGAGCAACGTGGTCTCAATGCTAGGGACAATCGTCTGGCTGAGCTTGCTCTTCAGTCTCAGACCACGGTTATCAATGTACCTCCCCAAGACCAATCTGCACATGGAGATGATGCTTCTGTTGGTTCTAATGTTTCGGGGATGTCAATTGACTCCAGTTTTGGTCAGCTGTCTGCCAGAGATCAAGCCATTTCTGCAGCTAAGGCCAAGGAAGAGGCTGAGCGACTACGCTTGGAGAATGAGGCGATGGTGAAGGAGTTGGCGGAACTTCGTCTATTGAAGGAGAGGATGAAGGATGGTGGTGGGAACGTCTCTCATGACAGTGCTAATTAAGGCACGTCATGAGAGATGAGTAGTTCTATGAGGATCCTGGAAGGGGGCACGTTCCAGGATCTAACTCGGAGTGCCCACAATGGGGGTAATGGAGGTGAAGGGGTCACCTCCTTGAGATCTCTTCGATCTCAACAGCGTGCTGGTAGGTTTCGTGCCAATCAGCAGGCTCAACGTCTACGTCAACTTCAAAAATCAACAAAAAAATTCCTTACAAAAAACAAACCAACATATCAACAACTTTTGTCAGAGGTTACTAAAGCACAAGCGACTCCCAAACAGCGTCAGAAAGAGAAGCTGGCTGCCACTGCACAGGCTATCCTACAGGCTAGGAAAGTGGAGGAACTACAAGTCAAAGCGCAACTACACGAGCTATCCAAGGACTCGATTGGGTGGGTTCCTCCAAAGAAAGCAGATGATGTGATAAGGCTACTGTTTGAGAACCGAAATAGTTTGGGTATCTTTAATTCTATGTGGAAGGTTAACAAAATCAACTCTCTCATTCAACACTATCAGGCTGATGGCATCTTCGCGAATGAAGATCAGATCAATTGGTCTTTAGTTGACTCGTCATTACATCCGCATGAACTCTTTCAACCAGGGAAGCAGAAGCGTGGCATAGTGTCCTACAACACACATGAAGCATTTGAACGCAGTCAACCGGGTGGAACGTCGGCGATGGTCTTTAATAGACTCTCTACTTTTGTTGCAGAAATGGGAGTTGATCCCTTGGGCCTTGGACGATGGTCTTGGATCAAGGTGGGCTTTGGTGGATATTACACCATCTTGGTCACAGCCTATCAACCCGTTCGTCCTTCCACTGCTTCAAAGTGCAGCAGACGCAGGAAGAAAAATATTAAACGATCTACCGTCTGGCATCAACATCGCCGATACTTCCTGAAGAAAGGAGAATATAGATGCCCACGGACCTTATGGTTTCTTGACTTGGTTCAACAGCTGGTGGAGTGGCGTTCTTCGGATTTTAATGTGCTCCTGATGACAGATGCCAATGAGGACATCTATACTGGGAGGCTGGCCAAGAGATTGCAGGAAGACGATCTTCTTATGTCTGAACTCTGCTTGTCCTTTCATGGTGTCCCTGCCCCAGCATCTCATATCCGTGGGAAACGTGCAATCAAGGGCCTTTTCTTCAGTCCAGGCCTCATTATCAGGAATTATCTCATTTGCCAGCATGGTCGTGGAGTTGGCGACCACCGACTGCACGTGGTTGATCTATGTGCGTTTTCAACTCTGGGCACACCCTTCCCTACTCTTGGTGCAGTTGAGTCTCGGAAACTCACCTGTAAATGTCCGCGGGTGGTAGTCAAGTACAATCGTGTGCTCAAACAATTGGCTCTAAGGCAT
>JALLOT010004527.1:0-10198 GCA_036939595.1 Thalassiosira livingstoniorum | reverse complement strand
CTCATAATTTATTCATCCAAAACTTCGTCACATCTATTATTTTTATTACTAACTTCTTATCTCGTACTTACATCTCAAGTCAAGAATGAATCCCTGGAGAAGGTACTACCAGAATCTGCGGGCGAAGACAAAAACCAGCCCTGAAGACAATCTAAAAGGCTGTCGCTGACTCAGCACGATGAGTTCCGCAATGCCTGTGAAAAAGCTTCAGTCATTCTACGAAAATTGATGTCTGATCGTGAAAACCAAGACAATCATGAAGTTGATGCTTCTTCAAATAGTAAAAATGACAATAATAACCAATCTCTGCTCAAACTTACTGCGGAAATTAGTTCAAAAGGCAAGCTTTTCAAGTCAGCATCGACATCATCGATAATAACATCGTCACCAAAACAGCAAGCATTAACAACATTGACAGCAAAGCCAGCCCCTACTTCGTTCCGAAGTCTAAGAGTGGACTACGACAAAGAAAGATCTAAGAACGACATGGACCAAACACCTATATCAAGAAGGGCCAGTGAAAGGTACGGAAACACTAGTTGTTTCAGCAGGCAACGAAGGATCATTCGCAGAAGAAATACCGAAACGAGTGTTTCAAATAATTGTGCCAGTAAAAAATTGGAATTGGATACCTACAAGAGAAGCAGCAGTATCCCTGGTATTAAGCATGATCAAGAACTCACAGCATTGTTGACTTTTCGACATGCACTTGCTGTTGTCATGGCAGAGCGCAAAAGTAATAAAACAGTCAACTCTAATGAAGGGATGCAAGAAAAGAATGATGCTGCTCAAAAGGCTGTAGATCATGGCAGAAGGGGCAGTGGAAAAGTTAAAAGAAATATGCTCATAAAAAAATGTATGACAAGGAGGACGAGTCAAATTCAACCTTGCTTGGACTCCGAGCACCCTGCAACACCCACAGAATCAAGCGATGATCCTGCCGCAAACAATGACGGAGAGTCTCGAAGGGGCTCTATCAAATCAAAAAAGTCAGTTCGATTTTCAATACGCTCCTCTTTCACGGATAATAATGAGGATGGCAATACAACTATGAATGATAATGAGGAAACTAAATACGCCACCGGAACCACAGATGCAACCCCCGCTTCAACGGATGCAAAGGATTCCTCCAAATCAAGTGATACTACAGATAACTCTTTAGACGACGCACCGCGTAAAAGTCAAAGCATGAGGTGGATGAGAAGATTATCTCTAGAGAACACTAGTGATACTCAGAACCGGATGGAGGAGGCAATGAAGCAATACTTGAGATCGTAGATAGTTGCTTTAAATTTGTTAACAAATAAACACCCAAATAATAGAATTATGAGAGTCATAAAACCTTCCTATGATGTGCACGTTGCCAGAAAAATTTCCTTCGGGAATTTAAATATTGGATACGTTTGTATTAGACAAAAGACAGACTTATATTTCATTTTTTGTTTCTTGATTTCATGAATACTTACACCTTTGGAAGTACAAAATAGTCGTGAAAAGTAGTTTAACACTACATTATTTCAACAATGTCCTCATTTGCACCCACCCATGACTCAACTTTGGTAGGGTATCTTGCTGAGCTAACTACCAACATTTTAATATTCTGTTGTTTTGTTGAGTTTGCTCTTGTATTAGAAAATACACAACGCTGACACAACGTCAAATAATGTATTAGTTTGATTGGTTTTAATAACTTTGAAAGTATTGTAACATACTCAGTTCACCTTGTTTGGCTACGGTATTACTTTTTTTAATAATTTATTTTTTATTTTGTCACATCTCACATCATTTGAGAATTTTCGTTGTGGCAAGAGATCTCTTTGTTGTGGCAAAAGCTAAGAAATCTGTTGTTATTGTTGTTTTGTCATGATTACAATTTTATGGAAAGTGATTGGCAAAGTGAGGGGGTAATGATAAGTTGTTACATCCAATGAATTGAAATATTTATGGATTGCATTGTTGACTTTTGTGGGATCCTTTTAAATCAATTTGATGTACAAACTAGCACCACAGAATTTATCAGTTACTGTTTGCAGATAACAAGTCATTCTAATATCTCAATTAATATTGTGAGAATCCATGTTTGTTTGAAGCATATGCATGAACAGTATTTTTTGTGTCTTTGAGGCCCTTTTTCTAAGTTGACATGCATGATTCCTTGTTAAAAGTCAGAAAATTTTCCTGTGTGAATCTAAATATTTTTTCATATGAAGAAGTATGGCATACTTTCATACAAAATCATGCAACTTCTATTTTTTCTACAAAATGGAACAAGAAATAAAAATTGACAAAAGTACTCTCAAGCTACAGACTAGTAGAATGGTGGGCACAATTGCAACAAATCAGAAATTAGTTTGCTACCTGAAAGGTATTGTTCAGAAAAATATTTACCAAGTAGTATATCTCTGATGTGATTGTGACCCAAAATAAAGACATGAAGTGCCATATGTGTCATGTTATCATTGTAAGCACTGTGGTGTCAAAGGTGAAGTCCTTTGGAGTCCTTGTACACAGAGCATTTTGTCACACAATATCATGATATTTGTTGTCTATTGTGACTTGAGAAAATTTTCAAGTAAAAACACTGCTTGGAGAATATGACCTTCAAAAAAGCCTTAGCTGTGGTGTTAAGTGATGAACATGAATATCTATCAAATTAACAACTTGTCACCATAAAAAGTACACAGTACTAGCATAATTGTTCAATGCCAAGTTCCATGGTGTCCTTGTTGGCTTACCTGTATTTGAAAATATTACAATTTGAGTTCTTACGTGCATTGTGACAAAAGTTTTCATATCATAGCAATGTTTAGAAGACATGCATTTGAGATATATTTCAGTCCTGGTAATTACGTGTATCAAAATAAATGTCAAAAGAGTCAGAATGAAAAGTGTTCAATAGTACTATGGTAACATCATCCCGAGCCTTTTGTAAAAACATTGCATGGTTTTTATTTCATTCTCTTGATGTTGATACTACATACCGGGGAAAAAATGGAATTGTTTGTCACCAAAGAAGTTTGAAATATATGGTGTAACTTTTTAAACAAAATAATGTTCATCCAACAAGTCTTAGGTTATTATGTTTCATCATAAGAAGAGAAGTAATAAGTGTCAAGAATTTAAATTCTTTTGTACTGCATTGCAAAGTTTTGTGAACATCATAACAAAGAAATTATCAAGCCATTGAACACGATACAAAGTATATACCACTGCAGGTCTGGATACATGCCTCAGATTATTTGGTGTCTATTTTATTTTATTTTATTTTATTTTATTTATTTTTAATTCATATCAACAAATCTCTGATCTCTTGGTCAAAACCTAGATTCTGGTATGAAAAAGATGTGACAGTGATGGTGATAGATCAAACAACTTGTTTTTCAGTGGGTTCAGTACATGGTTATGATCTTCATTTTTAGCAGTGAAACAATTAGGTCACAGCCAACATTTCATCTGACCAAAAACCTTTGTTAATTTTTGAAGAATTAAAGTATTAATGTTAACAGATAAGTAAAAATACCAAAAAATTGTAAGTCCATTCTGTTCAGTATTTGTTTTTTTTAGATTACAATCATCTGATCTATTGAATGCACCCCACTGATCAATTTTTGATCAAAACCAAAAAGTAAATAATGTTTTCCCTTCAAATACTATAAAGTCAATAAAAAATACCAATGCACAAAGCAATCCCATACCAAAACATAAAATACAGTTATAATAGTATCAAAAATATCATGTAACCTGCCAATATTCTCCCATTTATCTACAACAATCATTTGTATTCATAACTACAAAATGACAATGAAAAAGAAAATACTAATTCATGCAATGAGTGTAGTACTTTTTCTATGTAAGAATATTTTCTCTATCTTGGGTGGATCATCATATCTAGACACGTTACACTTACAGATCAAAAATACCCGACTCATTGCAAAAAAAATTACCATCTTTTTAGCATGTAAATTGTACAATTAATGTGCCAACAAACTATGTAATCTTGGTATCAAACATTCATTTTGATGATCAAGCCAAATGGTTCAATCAAGTCATTTTTAGAAGTCCATCTTTCAAATCCTTTAATTAGGATTATTATTGATTGCATACATGGGTCTTTGGGTATATCATTGTTCTTTCAATGGTATTTAATAAGATCTAGAACCAATCTCTCATTTTTTACACAGACTTTTTCAATTTAAAATCATCACAACTGTTTTCTTTTATTCATTCTAAAAAACTGTTTACCATTATTTATCATAATTATATATTTGTATTAAGTATTACCAAATGCGGACCAAACAAAAAATGGCCTATACTATGGTAATTCTGGTCCCATATCTAGTCCTGGTTTGAAATGAAAAATGATTATTGTGATTTTAAAATTTTATTGTACAGTGTTATAATATCATAGTAGACAAATTCAATGTCTTTGTGGAACCACTGTGTTTTTTGAAGCAAAGAGCAAAGATAATTATAAAGAATCTGTGTATATTTTTTAAAATGCTAGAAAATATAAATTCAAAACTAAAGCAATTAGCAATACTATAGTCATAGTAGTATCCTTTTGGATGATCAAAAGACTTATTACTGTTAGGACTAAGGGATAATATATGTGTACAATCATTGAATGATATCATAGTGTAATCATGATTATTTGATCTTATAATATTTTTGACTCCACTAATAGAATATACCATGTACTGCTTGTATTTCAAATGATGAATATATTCAAGAACACATTATTGAATTCAAAATTGAGGTCTAGGACAAGAAGTTTGATGTAATTGAAGTTTTGAGCTTACAAGAATAGAAGTACAAAGTCTGTATTTTTAACTCAACTCATTTTCCCACAAATACAATCAGCACTTGATGTTTTCATTCTTAGGATTATGTACATATTTCATACAGATAATTCATGTTGAAGAAAGTGAAAAAATCAAACAAGTTGAATATAGATTCTATGATGAGAAATTTCTGAGTACTGATTGGGCATAAAGTATAGACGTTTCTTTTTACAATGCTAATGGGTTCAAGAGAATGATAATGGTTCTTAAAATATGATGAAGTGGGAATGTTCTCTGTCACTTATCTTTTTTATTTCAACTAAAAGATCTATCATCTTTCAGAATATGAGCTCCAAAATTTGTGTGTTCTATCATATAACCAGTAATTATCAGTACAATTACAATTACTTTGATATTCAGTTGAATAATTATTCTTGTTTGGCATCCTAGTCTTGAAACTAATGTGTGCCACTGGGAAATAATTAAATAATTTTGTTCCTATTTCCTACGATTCATATCAAGTTATTCCTTTTATGACAAACTGGAATCAAACTCTATGATATTGGTATTTTGTTCTACACTAGTTTTGTTTTGATTTTTTATCTTTGCAGTATGAACAGCTTTTTGGGCTACTTGCTTTTTTTGAAATTTGTAGATTCCATTGCTCCCTTCTTTCCAATGCTATTCCATTTAACATTTTTTATTATTCTTAGTTAAATACAGGATCACGTCAAGAAAAAATGCATTGCTATTTTTCCTTGACTACATGCATAGTAGTGGAGAGTATGGTCTTGATAAGGATATGGACCCTGTTAATGTTAATTTTATTACAATAATATTATAATGAATGACCCATCAAGAAAACAAAATATTCTATCTACCCATATTGATTTTGAGATTGACTTGCAAGATTGACACATCATTTTCAGAACTGATGTCTCTAGTCTTTGCTTAGTTTTATATCATTTTTACTTTTTGGAGATGATTAATAATTTAAAGTGATAATCAAGCCAAGGGAATGGATTTAGACGAATTCAGGCTACAAACTACAAACTTCAAAGTTGTAAACAAAACTTGATATGCAACCTAACTAAGTGGTTTGTATTTGTAATACTTTTTTATCTGTTAGTAGGATATATTTTCAATGAATGTGTTAATTAATAATATGAAGTAATATAATGACATTGTAAGGTGTGGATCATAGTAACAATAACAATGGTGCTGTTGCAGGGGCAACAGGTTTCCAGTATTCATACATCACTGTAAATACAGCTGATGATTAATTCTATGATTACTGGAATGGTTTTGGCCAAGTTGGGGGGAAGAAACCAGTTGATATGTTTATGATTTTATTGAAATAATGATAATGATTTTTGATTTGTAATATATTTGATACTGATTATCTTCTTGAATTGGTCTGGTGATGGAGTCTATTGACAATGCTTTTGATTTTTAGACTTATCTCTAGGTCTTAAAACTTATGATTGCTGAGTTTAATATAATAATGATGAACAATTATTAAGTGAAGAAAATATTGAACCACAATATCAAATTTAAGTCATATCAAAATAGTGCAATTAGACTTAGCATCCTAATTTTATCAAAAATGAACTTGCTGATGGTGTTTATAAAGTACCATCCAAGCTGGAAAAGTGTTTGCTATTGTTGTTGTTGAATTTTGAAGTTCTAGTGCTTGTCATGATAATTTATCATGTGAAAGTGACAACAACAATGTTGTTCATATTTAAAAAGTAAGGAATGAACAAAAATAGTGAATAGACAAACCACAATGTACAGTTAGAGGAAAAGACAGTTAAATGCTAGAGAAATTTTGAATTTCCTATGTTTCATACTTGTTTTTATTTTGTGTATTGTTCTATAGTGTTGATTTGTTCCAGTGATTTTGGATCACTCAACTGAGGAACAAAATAATATGAATAGTTATAAATGCCAAGTAGTTAATACCAATATCTTTAAAGAGGGTTTCTGATATCTGATCCTTACATTTACATAGATGCTAGTATACAGTGTAGGTTTTTGCCAATGTTGTGGATTCGTTAGTCTAGGTTCCTTTTTGCTTTTATTGGAATGCTCAAAAATTCTTTTCTGGTACCAAATGCAATAATTATTTTAAATTGTCACGTTACACCCTAGTGAATAGCAATACATATAATGATTTTACCTTATGCTTTTCAGTGAAAGGAGCAACATACTTGCATGATTGATTACTGTCAACACTATATTCACTGTCTTTACCTTTGTCAGCTCTATGTTCTCTATCTCTACCAATGGTTATCTCTTGTACAAGGGGTCATATTATAATATGCCTAATATTATACCACAATTTTGATAAATATATATTGTTCTTCATACTGCATTAAACTCTTTTGTGTCCAATATGTGAATTGCACTTTAAATGAACTGCTATTAGTTTGAAATCATTGTTCTTCTATTCTAAATTCACTTCATTCTTGTTTATGTTTAGAACCAATACATACATGATCTATCATAATTACTTTGTATTTTTCTTCTTTTTTGCATTGATGTTTTAAAATGAATATCATTGAATTAGATCTTGTCACATAATTTATTTTTTGAAGTATCAAATACCACCAGTATAATTGTATCATACATAATTGTAGTGACTTTTTAAAATTCAAGCTTTCAAAATTGTGTGTAAGAAGAAATTGGATCTGTAAAACAAGTGTAACTTGATATATTTAGTTGAATTTGCTCGAAACAAAAGTATGCCATATCAAGATGAGTTGCTGTTAGTATTGTATACATTGTAGTCATTGTATCTAAAAGCAGTCCCTGAAAGTATCATCAAAGAATGTTTCATTCCCCTGCAGGATATCAGGCCACAGCTCCTTATTCATCAGCATGCCCATCTTACCACAAAACACAAGACTCATATTTTTCCAAAACTATACCAATAGGTTAAAACTATTACTCAGTTTTGAAAAATTGTCATTCATTCATTCATTCATTCATTCATTCATTCATTCATTCATTTAATATCTTATAAAATATATGGCATCATCAAATATCATGGTACTGAAGACTTTTAATTAAAACTTCCTGTTTGCAATTTAATGACTGGTGTTATTTTCTGAGACTAGAGCAACTGAAATATCCACCATGATGAGATCCATGATGACAACAACTAGATTTTCATAGTCAATCAAAAAATACCAATATTCTTCTATTGGATGTACCAAATCTCCAAGGGAGTCTGAATCTTGAAAGATGAAATTTATCAAGTATTGTGTATTTTCCAATTGAACTCACCATTAATTCACTTTCATTTAGGATATGTTTGGGTCATCACTGTGACCCAGACTGAAATGATTTTGACAATATTGAATGATTTAAGCACAAAAATTGTCAGATTTTTGTATTTAGTAAAATAACGTCATTGGTCAAACTGAAGGTTTTTTGGGGTAATCATTGCCAATTTCTAGAGAAGTACATACCAAAATCATGGTGCATAGTGATGGTGATACCATTTTTCAGATACCTTCTCAGAATAATAGTATATATATATATTATGTATCCCTAGATATGAATTATTGCCCATGTACTCACTTAAGGTCTGGAGAGTTTAGATTATATATATTTACCTGATCTAGCCTGGATAATAAACATATAATTTTCTTTCTTTTTCAAAAAATAATATTATCATTGGGAATATTAAAAATGCCATTTCACCTGTCACAATGGCCAAATTAGCAGCTATGGTATCAACAGTAAAATTTATTTCAACACAACAATCTGTAAAGTTTTGTGAAGCTATTCCTTGTAATAAATTTCAATTTTTTACTTTAATACATAGATAATTGTTTTTTAAATGACTTTTTTCATTGTAGTCAGCTTAAGAATATTCTCAATAGAATCATAGTGAAAGATGTTACTTCTGATGCTTCATAGGTTTTTTATTTTATTGCTATAGAGTTTTATCAATTACATGTTTTCTTTCATAGTAATATATCAATCTTATTCTTATGACTCATTTTGAATCCACAAAATGAATTTCACTCCAAGTTACTTACATCACAGTAATTTTCATGTATATAAATCAAAGAAAATGCCTAGTTTTTATTGAATGTACCACAAAGTTTAATTTAGCTACAAATTTGTGTGATGTGTGATAGAAGTTTTTGTGATATTGGGATTTGATAAAAATGATGTTCTAAATCATTGTTCAAAATAAAAAATAGTTCTTTGCTTGGTGGCTACCAAAGCTTGTTCCCACATACAAAATTTGCCTTTGCCATTCATGATTCCTCTATCATGGATCATGAAAGTGAAGACAATGAGACCATTCGACCACAGTACAATTTGACACTTAACTATCTGACCTATGGTGGTATTATGTAGATCTGACAACACTTCACAGCATATTGTCTCTATTTCTACTGGTATCAAATAATGATTATTCTTCAAGTGGTCATGTAAATGTGTGGGATTTTTTGTTTGCTATATTTTATGGTGTTTTCTTTAAATCAGGAAAAATGTGGTCATCATCATCAGTAAACATATTCATCATTGAAAATTGCAACCACTTATCATATGTATTAAATTCATGAGTATCAAAAATTGGACCAAAATTACTAAGGCTACATCTTGGAGTCCTTTATATACTATCTGAGAAGTTATCATTATTATGGAAGTTTTTCATGTACAATTCGATATTTATGACAGCCTTCTAAAGCAAAATACCTCTGGTTTACATGAATGATGAACTAAAATCCAAAAAGGGTGAATTTGAATTTGAACAAAAATAAGAGAATAAAAATTTAATTCTATTTGTTTACTACAATGGAAAACACGATTCACCAAGTCACCTGTAATGCACACAATTACATTATGAAACAAAAAGTCACAAAAGATTATCAAATTTTTAGTTTTGTTATTCAAACTTGCCCCTACCAACAACTAGTTTCAATTTTCATTCAGTTTAGAATAATCGGTTACATCATATCATATTTTTGGATAACTATTGATTTTTTACTTAATAAATGCTTACTAGATTTTAATCAATGGGGCATTGAAAAATACTTACCTGGTTTTATTAACTATGACACAAGTAAAAGGCTATGTACATAATTCCAGGTAAATAATTCTGTTATGCAATTTCATGTAATGGACAAACATACTTTAAAATGAGAAAAAATGAAACATTAATAACAAGAAAACCATTAACATTTCAGTCCTTAGTTTGACAGTTTTCTAAAGTAAAAGATCTCATTTGTACACTTTACAATATTAGATGTGCATAATAATAGGAAGGGAAAGAACAATTGTCAATCAATAGTAATCCTCAGTTAATCATCTCTTTTGATTTGACATGCTATATAATAAAAATAAACTTATTGTTAGGTTGAATTAAAAAATTGTTCATTCTGATGTCAGTA
>JALLOT010004526.1:0-10202 GCA_036939595.1 Thalassiosira livingstoniorum | reverse complement strand
GGGAAAAATGTGCGGGTATTTGAGTTGGCTGGCGGGGGCGACGGACAATGCGATTTATCCCACGCTGTTTATGGAGTACGTGAGTTCCACTTTGGGGTGGAAGGAGACGGACGAGCAGGGGGAGGGGGGATTTGGAGGGAGGGAACGATTCATGTACGTGGCGGCCATTACGATTTCGTTGTCGCTGCTGAACTACCGGGGGTTGGAAATTGTGGGGAATGCCTCGTTGTTGGTGTGCATCATTGCCATGTCGCCATTTGTCATTCTCACCGTTATTGGGGCGCCGAAAGTGCAACCCTCGCGGTGGTTTCAAATGCCGGAAGTGAATGGGGAAGATTTTTTCGATGATGATTTTCAAGTGGCGCCGGGTCCGGTGCCATTGTTTGGGTTGTGGGGGATTGTTTGGAGGCCGTATTTGAATAATATGTTTTGGAATTTGAATAGCTTTGATAATGCGGCGAGTTTTAGTGGAGAGGTACGTTCATAGATTGTCATTTTTGATCTGGATGTGATGTTTGCTGGCGATGCCTGGGCCCTCGGAGAGGCGTGTCAAAGTTTGGGTGCACGATTTGATTTGACCCTACGTTTTCTTTTCAAGGAGTCCCTATTTCCTTTGTGCATAGCCTTTTGAGATGGATTTGTCATGAAATACTCGGAAAGTTCACGAAACGTTTGCCTCTCATCTCTTCTCCCTGAACTGGCCTTTTCTCTTGCTCACTTCCTCTATCCTCTTGCTCCTTATTGACGCAGACAACCTGCGTGCGCACAACCTACCCCCGCGGAATATTCATCGGTCTCGCAATGTGCACAATTCTCTACATTCTGCCCATCATGGTGGCGGTAGGAGCGACCGATTACAAACAATCGGAATGGGTGGATGGGCATTTGGGGGCGGTGGCAGTCGACATTGGAGGGAATTGGTTGGGTGCTTGGATCATTTTTGCAGCGGGTGAGTCCAAAACATGCCTAGTCGCTGGTGGGGTTTGGNGATTACAAACAATCGGAATGTGTGGATGGGCATTTGGGCGCGGTGGCGGTCGATATTGGGGGGAATTGGTTGGGTGCTTGGATTATTTTTGCAGCGGGTGAGTCCAAAACATGCTTGGTCGCTGGAGGGGTTTGGACCGTGGATTAACATTAATTTGTGGCTGTTGTTGCTGTTGTTGCTTTTGTTGCTGCTATTTTCTAATAGGCATTTCGAACTTGGCACTGTTCGAGGCGGAATTGTCCTCGGATGCATTTCAACTCATGGGTGAGTCAGTTTTGTGTCTTGTGCGTGCGCAGAATAGTTTTGTTTGGCGTCTGTCGAATGCCGATTCTCACGTCTCATCCATCACCAATGAACCAACAAGGCATGGCGGAAAAGGGCTACCTTCCCAAGATATTCCAAAAACGGAGCAAATACGGTACGCCAACCACTGGCATTATCGTTGGGACTTTTGTCATTCTCGCCTTTGGGTGTGCAGATTTTGGGAGGTTGCTGGAGTTGTTGAATGCCAACTATGCCATTTCGTTGTTGATGGAATATGCGGCATTTGTCAAGTTGCGGTGGGAGAGGCCGGATAGTAAGTTCCTACTTTTGGTTATTCCATTTAAACGTGATTGTGTTTCATTGTTTCAACCCGGTTTTCTTTCACTATCTCATTGATAACTCAAACTAATGTTTGCTCCCAATCATACCCAAACAGTGGAACGTCCCTACCGCATTCCCATTCCGGACTGGGCCGCCATCTTCGTCGTCATCCCCCCGGTCCTTGGTATCCTAGTCATCTTTGCACTCAGCAACTGGGCAGTCTACTTCTTCTGCATCGGTACATTGGCGTTCGGAGTATCTTTGTTTAAAATGGGGGAGATATGCAAAGATAAAGGATGGTTCACGTTCGAGACGAAGATGAGGGGGGCTCATCAGTATGCCATGTCGCCCATGGAGGAAGGTTCGGAGCGGGAAAGTTCTGGTGGAGACGAGGATGTGAACGGGAATGATACTTCCAATGGAAATGTGAACAAGAGAGATTCCTTCCAAGAGAATGGATACAAAAATGAGGAATTAGACGTGATACAAGAGGAGAACAGGGTCGTTTAGCATTAGGTTAGATTAGGTTAGTCATTGGGCAATGCTACTTGTTATCACCTTGTGGTGGTCTGTCGGAAAGTCGACAAGAACTTTGATGAAATGCCATTGCCTGTTCTTGGGAATACATCCCGACCCGCCCAAGAAATCAAAAGATGAATATTCATCGTTAGAATGAAATGCTTATATTGAAAGCAATTCATGCATTGCAGTTGAAAATATGCCTGCGTCGAAAAGTAGTGTAGATAATGTTGCTGTTTTATTTTAGTGTTATTCTGTGCTGCTATAGAGAATACTTGCGCGCGTGTCCGTTTTGTTTCAAAATAATGGAAATGAACATGCGCCTGCAGGTAAAATCCTAAATGTCATCAATCGATGCCATCACTAAGGCGAGTTAAATGTTTCAAGGACAGTGCGAACATCATTAAAGACAAAAACGTTGCATTTGGCTCGAAACCCACCACGAAGTTGTTCATTGTTCGATAGCTATATATAGTGTGCGTCCATCTCCATGTACCAGAGAAACTTGATAAATCACTAAACAGGATCGTCTTGGCCCTTTTATCCACAGCAAGGTTGTCAGTCAATCTCAATGCAGTGTTCTCGTCATAGAACGTAAGCGTTCTATGTAGGTAGTCCACCCCTTTGAACACCAGTCATGTTATTTTTGGCAAAATGACACATCGCCATAACAAAACATTCCTCTACCCCATGGTAAAATGCTACAATGGGTAACATCTGATTAAGAAAAAACATCTACCACTTTAATACTTAGGTAATGAATATTAATATGTAACAGATATCACATAAAAGAAAATCGTTTTAAAACTGTAATTCACGTAGTTGATTGCTACACTTTCTTGGACTCGAACACAAAACAGACAAACAAAAATACTTATGTATTACAAAGAGGATTCTAAGTGGAAAAGGTGGGGAATTTTTGCACTCTGTTTCGCAGCAGAATTCTAGTCTTTCTTGCCATCTTGTTCTGATATAGTTTGACAATCATTAGCCTGCTGCATCGGTGCACCTGCCTCCATGCCTTTGGTTATGTCTTTCTTCATTAGTTTGTTGTTATTGTTCCTAATTCCTTGCTGTGACTCCACTGTACCTGGACCTTTCTGTGACCGCTCCCATTTAAAGCCAATACTATTCAATTTTGCAATCCTCTCCTCTGTCAATAATGACTTCCCCCCATTCTTAAATTTCTTCATTTCCGCACGTTGATCTCTCACCCAAAGACCCAAGGAAGAATCCTCCCTCCACCCCTTCCTCTGGTTCACATTAACATGACCAAACTCTTTACGGAACAACTTCAAAGTTTTGAATTTTTCATCCCATTGATTGTTACGTCCAGTGGAGCTCCATTCAAAATTAATGGAGTTCAACTTGGAAATTTTTTCTTCAGTGAGTTTGGATGGGAGTCCTTTTTTGGATTTTGTCATTTCACTCCGTTGATCTCGCACCCATGTCCCAAGAGAGGGATCGTGGCCCTCCCATCCCTTTCGTTGGTGCACATTGCAGTGATTGAACTTGGCGTAGAATGATTTGAGAGTTTTGAATTTTTCGTCCCATTTCAAGTTTTTGGAAGGGGCATTATCGAACCCGATGGATTGCAATTTAGATACCCTCTCTGCAGTCAACGATGATGATTGCCCTGATTTAAATTTCTTCATTTCAGACCGTTGATTATGCACCCAAGCCCCCAGAGTAGCATCGTTCTCCCAGCCCTTTCGTTGATTCACATTGAAATAGCCAAACTCCAAATAAAAGGCTTTGAGAGATTTGAATTTGTCTTCCCACTTTGATTCTTTAAATGAAGATTCCCCTGCAAAATCAATTGCATTCAATTTCTCAATTTTCTCTGCATTTAAGGAAGATTTGGCTCCAGATTTGTATTTTTTCTATTCTACCCTTTGATCACGAACCCAAAAGCCAAGTGAAGTATCGTCCCTCCATCCCTTTCGTTGATTTACACAACAATGCCCGTACTCTGCATAAAAGGCTTTCAAAGCTTCATATCTCGTTTCCCACTTTTCGATATTTTTTATTTGTGGATGGAGGCCAATTCGATCCATCACTAGTTTTTGCTCTGGGGTAAGTCGTGAAGATTGAACCCGTTGGAGTTTGGAGTAGGCTCTCATTTGACTTGCCACCCATTTTGCGAGGATTTTTTCTTGCGGGTCGTCGCTGGAGAGGCTTGGTAGGATTTTGTGGTTGTTGTGTTTGGCTTGGAAGAGGAGAAGGTCAAAAAGTGAGGTTTGCCAATCTTTTTTGCCGGGTTTGTTAGCTTTGCTAGCATTGGTGCTTTCATTATTCGTTTTTGAAGGAATGGTTTCGCCAATGTCTGCAGAGTTGGAATCATTGGTTGCGGCATTAGATGTAGAGTCTTGGCTCTGATTCTGATCCTTCTTATCCAGAATGATATGATCGTTAGAGGCGACGACCATTGCTTTAGCACATGACGTTACAGCCATAGGTTCAGCTTCAACAACCACAGCTTTGGCATTGAGGTTAGACATGTTGGTAAGACCGTTCGAGTTCATTAAGGTTTATTATTCTCTCAGAAGTTGTCGTTTGTGCTTCCGGATATGACGGGGCCGGCAGTGCTGTGCGTTGTTGAAGATGATGCTCCAGATAGTCAAGAAGTTGAATCGCACCACGAGCAATGAGCAAAATCCCACTGCACCGCAAACAGCAAACAGTGCGTATGGTACAAGGTACAACATCAACCATCAATGACGAGAATGAACCAAAAACCATAAACAACGTTGAACGAAAAAGTTGTTTTTTTCTAAATTTTGTTTAGGGGATTCTTTATAAATAATACTTTACAAAGATTATTAAACCCTCAAACTAAATAATTATATAATATATTATGCAAAAATCTTCTGCTCCTCATCCATGAAAAACAAAAAAAGGGAAATTTCAATTCTAGATTCACAGAAAAACTAGCACAATGGCGTCCAAATCCGCCGCAAAGTCGACCACAATCTCAACCACCATACCACCCTCGAAACCAACCGCCCTCCACTGCGTCCGCTGCCACACCGACTTCCACCCCACCGAAAGCACGAAAAAAGGACCTTGCACCATCCAACACGACTACGAGTCCTTTGAAGGCTCACGCAACAACACCTCCTGGTACACCGGCATCCTCACCTGCTGCAATGCCGACTACAAATTCCACAGGCGTGACAGTCGGGAGAAGGCCGATCCCAAGTATTGTTTTCAGGGGGAGCATACGGTGAATCCGGAGGAGGTGGAGTATAATGGTACTACGATGAGGATATGCACGGCTTCGACGTGTGGTAAGAAGTTGCATGCCGCTACGAAAGAGGCTTATAGGAAGCAGAAAGAGAACAAGGCCAAGGCGGCTTCTGCGAAACGAAAGGCACGGGAGGCGGATAAAAAGTCGAAAAGACAGAAAATTGACGAGTTGAAGAAAGAAGGAAAGACGAGGGAGGCACGAAAATTGAGGGCGGAAATGCTGGGTATGGATCCCAATGATCCTGGGTTGAATTCGGAGGAGGATCCGGATGGGTGTGAGGAGTTTGATTTTGCGAGTGATTCTAGTTTGGTTCCTCCTTGGGAGATGGATAGTGAT
This sequence comes from Thalassiosira livingstoniorum, assembly GCA_036939595.1. Classification (NCBI taxonomy): domain Eukaryota; phylum Bacillariophyta; class Thalassiosirophyceae; order Thalassiosirales; family Thalassiosiraceae; genus Thalassiosira; species Thalassiosira livingstoniorum. The sequence continues at coordinate 4,524 of JALLOT010004526.1, read as the reverse complement.
TGAAAATTATTCATATTTTTCATTTTTGTTTGTGCCTTTGACATTATTTGAGTCTCTTGTTTTCAGAGTTTTTGAAAGAATTTTTATGCTTGAAATGAAAAATCGCGAACTATGAAACGAAACTGAAAAAAATACTCGTTGAAATGTTGCTGCCATTTGTGAAAGGTGTGCTTTTAATGAAAAGAGTTGCAGTATGCAATAATGAATTAATTGTAACTTTATTTTAATGATTAAGAATTCAAAATGCCATTTTTCTTGAGGCAACCCAGAGAGGTCAACAAACAACTTTTACTCGGAGGACACGACATAGTAGCTGAGAACAACGTAAGCCAGTGGCCAAATACATAATTCCACAAAATAAGCCCATCGCATAAATCTCCTACTGACTGTCATGCCTAGCCATTGATAGGACTGATTCAATGGTGCATTCCCACTCGTGGGAGACTTGAGACCCAAATCAGATTTATTCTGTCTTAATGGAATGTACTCTTCCTCATTCGAATCCTCAACGCCTGCATCCAAATTCCTATCCTGCATCGAATGTCCAACCTCCACTGCAAGATTTTTCTTACTTCCTAAGCCGTTTCTATTCTTCTCTCCCCCGCGCCAGGCATTCCACATACCCTCTCTCAAATATTCATCGGCCGTCGAAGCCATGGCCAAATCATTCTCACCCCCACTGGTCAATTTAATTGTTTCCAACTCTACTTTGATGATTCCCCAAATACTCCGTCGGAATATTTCAATTACTGCAAGTATGACGAAGGACCAACTTTGCATCCCCGACAATCCGCCAAATCCACCTAGACCGTTCGTGGCCCACGTGACCTGCATCGACCCATCCAAAATAGAAACCCGATACGCGGGAATGAATCCCATCATCCAACAAAATCTCGAAGCCGCATTGAATAACAACGCACGCCAGTAGAAAGAATCATCGTCAAAGAGTCTCCGCGGACGAAGACGTATTTGATCCCATCTGGGAAGCGACGGCAGCGAATCTCGAAATTTGCGAAAGAGATTGGCGAGGGGTGTGCTTATCCGTTTGCGGAATGGTAAGATTAGGCATCCCAACAACCGAGAGGGGAATAGCCGAGGACTCAAGGAAGATACGAAGGATGGACACCTCCATCGTACCATCCATCCAAACCATCGTCCCACCCAACCAGGAACCAGCGATACGCTCTCCCGACTCTCATCCAATTCCGGTTCACTCCGTGGAACAATGACTAATAATTCCCAATCCATGCATGAATCCCATAGAATTTGGTACATAGTACACAAAAAGAAAGAGAATGTCCACCAATGCCCCCGGTGACCGGCGGCGTGCGTCATTCCATGTTGGATTACGAGGGCGGCGGAGAGGTATTTGAATGCATTGCCTAGATAGGGCCATCGTTTCCCTGTGGTTTCGTGTGGAGTAAGGTGTTGTAAGTTAACGAAGATAAAGAAATAGAAACTGACTGTCAAGTCTTCCGTGAGCTAAAAGAACGAAGTAAAGAAGTAGCACAGAATGAAGTGGCACTGGCCCAACACGATTTCTCGAAGAGACGACTAAAAAATCCAGAGACGACGATATTGTTTACTGGCTGCAGCAATCACCCAGTAGCACCCAGTGGCAACACAGCATTACTGACCCATTGACTCACCAGTATCATACGCCTGTCGCAACGTCTGCAAAAACCTCCACCAAAGCGGCAATATCGCACACACCGGCAATATTAACCCATGCAACAATTGGGAATGATTGACTCGATACCCCACCTCGTTCAAATCAAACTCCCGGTCCCCCGAACGAAACACTGCAGCGAGGAGCGCCCACACCGCTGCTCCATAGTAGGCAATGGCAAACACCACATCGACTATGGGTCTCACGAGAGAAGTGATGCAATCCCCCACAAATGCATCGCGAAACGTGACCAACGATCCTCTCCCCAAGCTCCCCAAGCTTCCCAAGTTTCCCAAGCCTCCCTTCCCTGACCCCACTCCCAAACTTGGTGACTTTTGAAACAAGGACAAGCCGCACCCCAAAGTGCCCTGAACCAACGTTTTGTAGAATCTCATTCGTTGCTTCCGCGGTATTTGTGAACGGACCAAGGTGGCCGATAAAAAGATGAGGGGCAGGACCTTGGGTGGGATTTGCGGGGGTGTCATGGAGGTCAGTGTGGTGTAGGCATCGGTTTTGACGTCCATTTTACTCATTTAGTCTGTGTGTTCCGTTCCTTCCATGCCGTCAATTCCATCCCCTGTGCCATCAAGCGCTGATTCTGCCATTGCCAATTCTGCTGACTCGGCTTCCTCCGCTTCTGTTTTGTAATGGTCTTTCATCAACACGACGAACATGTGAAAATTGAACAAGACGGGGAGGCTCAAGTCCAATGCCGCTCCGAGTACGCTGGGCCCCGAGGGAGAGTATTCCACGTCGTAATTTTCGGTGGTGGCTGGCGCTGCCCCTGCCCCCAATGCTTGCCCCGATGCTACTCCTGCCACTCCTGCCCCCGATCCTGCAACTGTGGTTGTGGAAGAAGACTGAGCTCCATCGCTCCCGGCAGCACCGGCAGCACCAACGACACCAGTACTCCCAGCACCGACGGCATTGTCATTCATCTCCCTGGAGTCCCTACGAAAGAACGGCGGAGGACGAAGTTCCGGAACCACCAGCATGTCAAACCCCGCTTCCACCAGGGACTGAGCCCGATCTCGAATGTAGTACAGCGGTGATTCCTGTATGGATGGATCCGACGTGATGCTGGTGATGCTGGTCATGCTGGGATTGGGAGTTATTTCTGCTGATTCTGCCATTTCTGCCCTTCCATTGTGCAAGAGTGATCGAGTCTCCCTCGTCTCCAATTCGTCACTGCTGTGCCGTCGGTCCCCCTCATCCAAGAGTCGGCCCCTCCCGCTGAGATGCATTCCCTGCATTCCTTGCATTCCTGCGGCGGCATCCCCCTCCGAGAAGGAGGTGCCAATGGAAGTTTCATAGGAAGGATTTTGAGACATGGGTGAAACAAGAGAGGACGATCTGGCCGGTGGATTGTTTGGAACACTTGGAACACTTGGAATAGTTTGTCGTTTTCTTGCGGAGGAGGGCGCGGGTGGCAAATTGCCTGACGCAGAGTCAGGAACTTCCAGCGATGACATCTCCAAGGATCCACTGCTGCTAGATCCAGACCCACTCAATGAGGAATGCTTTCCACCGAATCCATCCTTTCCCACACCACCCTCAACACCCCCAACACCGCCTGATTCACCCCCAGTTGTTCCTAATTTCCCAACAGCACCTACACCCCCAACGCCCCCAATGCAGCGAAACTCATGAGGAGTCCCCGGCAAAAACAACAATTCGTCGCATGCCACGCCGTTCCTCCTCCACACGCGCAGGCAGTACGCCGAACAGAATAAGGTGACGGCGAGGAGGGCGGGGCCGCGGTAGCATCGGAAGGAGGTGGAGAGATCGTCTTCTTCGTATTGGTAGGATTGGTAGGATTGGTACGACAGATGGGATGGGTGTGATGGGTGTAATTGGTGAGATTGGTGAGATTGTGGGTTTGTTTGATGTATGCTGTGGGTGTGGAATTCCTCTTCTTCCGTACTAGTGATTCGATTGGTTTCCGTACTATTCGTTCCGATGGCAGTGCCATTCATCAACCCAGCGGAAGCAGATCCACCTATTGGTGCATTGGGTGCATGGGACACTCTGGAGGCATTGGAGGGTACCATCGGAACCGGAGGGGAAATGAACACATCGTACACCGCCAAACACGCCAAGACGAACAACGCCGTAGCCTTCGGTTTCAATATTCGTTCCGAGACGACGAAGGATCCCACTGCGGCGATGATGGGCATCAACATCTTGGACTATGGTAAGTAGCTTGAATTGTCTTGGACTAGCTTGAATTATATTTCGCTATCTTTGACTGTCTTGAACCGTCTTGAACCGTCTTGAACCGCGTGTGGAGGTTACCGTTTGCCGTGGTAGGTTGTGAGTGAGATTGGTTCTTGGTTGGTATCCCCTTGGTAGTGATATTAAGTGAAGTGATCAAAGGCTTGCAACGGTTCGCAGTGGTAACCATCCTGAATGACGCCCATCTTACCATGTCAAAACGCAAAACGCACATTGCATATTACTCATTTTGCTTATTTATTGGGAAGAGACTATTCTCAACTCTCAACAACAACTAAAACTGCCTCAACCAGCCCTCATTCAACCAAGATCGTGCCCAATTAACTCGTTTCTGTAACTGTCACCATATTATGCTGGTGACAGTTAACTAACTGTCACCACCATATGGTGACAGTTAAAAAACGAGGGTCTGTTTCGCCATGTTCTGGAGGAGTTGAGACCTCCAAAATATTTTTATTAAATCCAGCGAGTCAATACAAGTTCCTCTATGGGTTGGAACATACATAATATGTTTGTTTCATGGGCAGTACAAGCAAATCACTAGAAAGACTACAAAGCTAGTCGGTTCACATGCAAAAATCGCTAAAAATGCCCGAAATCAGTCACTAACTCGCTTTCTA
>JALLOT010004525.1:0-11753 GCA_036939595.1 Thalassiosira livingstoniorum | reverse complement strand
CCACATTTGTCCCATTTTTTACGTGACTTTGGGATGTTCCTGTGCCTCCATCCGATGTAAAACAAAAAAATGGCGACCTATTCTATCTCTATTTTCGGCCGGCTTATCTTTTATCACGGTCTTACGAACTGCCACACTTAATGCAGAATTCGTGTCTGTTTGACGAGAGGTGAGATTTCACATCGTTGATTCCGTCCTCTTTTTCTTCTTCGTTGTCTTCGGCGTGTGTGTTGTTATGGTCGAAACAAATCGTCAATTGCCATGAAGAAGAATCTGCTTCTTGAGACATAAGGCGCTCGAAGTTGTTTCTTGTGATAACTTTTCAGGTAATTATGTACCATAGGTTTGGCATGCGATGTAATGCCATGACTGACCGCCCTGTATTTGATATTATGTTATGATCTTCTTTTCATCCTCTTTCCTCTTCATTGCTGCTTTAATTTTTTCTCAACTCTCAACCTGTCACGACGCTTTCCCGGAATCACACAGATAGAAAATTAGGACGTCACCAAAAACTGCATTTAAACACCATCGATTATCGGTTTCAAGGTGGCCAGTGCAAATCAATATAAGTCGATGTCAATAATTTACATCCTTGTTCTACCATCTAGAGTGCAGCGATAGGCGATAGGGCACACTTCCTCGGTTTTCTTTGGTCTTATTTCATCATGGTTCTCCCACACGTCGACTTCTCCAACTCCAGCCGCTGCACTATGTGTCGAAGTTTCAGAGGTAAAAGATGCAGCAATACTGGAGCACCGGTGAAAGAACCTGCGCAACAGGAACAACACAGTCAGCAGCCTCAACTCATGCATCGGCAGGCCCAACAATTTGAGCAGCCCTCATGGCAGTCTCATACTAATTTTACAGCTACTGCTGAATGCAAAACGCAGTCCCTAGACCAAAACCAACATCGATTTGACGAAGAAAAATTTCCACTTAATTTGAAGCTCAGATCATGTCCCCATTCCGAGGTTTCTTATGGATCCAGTGGCTACAATCCCTACAAAATATCGAGGTTAAAACAAATAAATCAACGCCATCAAATCTATCGAAATGGGAAAAAGAATCTAATCCATTCCATCCCAATACGATTTCAAAGGTTCACCATACTGTGCTCAAATATCTTCACTGCAGCATTCCTAATCCCAATCCTACTATTATTTACAACACACACTCAACCTGTCCAGGCAATGATTTATCTGGAAGACCCCATGGGGGCACTTCAATATGACAATTTGCCCGGTCCCCCCTCTCGACCAAAGGGGTATGATGCCTCCTTTTATTATTCAGACGAATTGGACCTTGTTGACAATGGCAGCAATAGCAAAAATGAGGGACACGACTCAATCAATTTTCCAGAAGGGTACGAACCTGATCCAATGGGATATCCTCGTCCGCCTCCCTATCTCCCCATCCCCAGTAATACGGGGGATGTGGGGCTTGAATGGCCTCCTTGGCAGACAGCTCCTCATAGTGACCATGATCAAAATGACGAAGGCAACGGTGGCAATTTTGATAAAGAGGACTTTTGGGGTTTTAACTCGGAAGAAAATTATGGAGGGAGCGAAGGCATTGAGGGCATCGAGGGCAGTGACCATGAGGTCTTGTACATTAGTAGCCATGAATTGAAACAAGCCACTCCAGATCATTATTTGACTTGGCCTCCTCCGTTAGAAATAAGTTCTGTCAATAATGCAACATCTTTTGGAAACTCCACAGTTGATTCCAGTGAAGACGAAAGTTCTGATTCCTCTATAGCCTCTGATTTGGATTCTCTTTGTGACGGAGTCTCTGGAGATTGTGATGATACAACACAAGTGTCGAATGCAACGTTCTATTCAAACATGAATTCAACCGTTGAAGCAACTGATGTTCCGCCAAACAATCAAACATTGGTTGATGGCGATTTGAGCAATATGGAATCATTCAACAATACTGCTGATGCATTCTCAAATTCTACGCATTTTGTCACAAACTCATCAAATAGCGAGTTGAATTCCACAAATGATGTAACAGTTGCTGGTGTTCCTGCGAGTAACGAAGCCAATGCAACTCTTTATGATGAACTAAATGAAGATTTCAATATTACACTCAGTGATTCTACGAATGCAACAATTGGGACCAATCCAGCAAACGCAACTGATTCAGCAAATGCCACAGATGCTACTTACCTGTTTGATCGAAGGCGAAGAGATGTCTCTGAACCCAATATTTCTGATTCAGCAGGGGAGTCAATGTCTGAAGCATCAACATCATCTACAGCTGCAGCAACTACTTTTACATTCAATTTTGACCTTGGAGACGATGCTTCCACCAGTAATATTACTGTAGCTGAGCAACCTTCAACAGCAAATTCAAAATTTTCGTCTACGTCATCTACGACGACTGTCCCAAATCAAATTCAACAAACAACACAAACAGCACCAACTCCTCAAAATTTTGAATCCCAAAATCCGGAATCATCCGAGAATAATCGAACGAGAATGTACACTTCTCGAGATCTATTTTATTTTGACGATCTGCACCTTCTCTACCCCAATGGGCAATCCAATCAACAACAAACGAATCAGCAGCAAAAGCAACAGCATGTGTACTACGACTCAAAACAAGCTCGATTCGGCCAAGACTTTGGACCGAGGGGGGAAGCATCCTTTGTTAATGTGATGTTACCACCTAGGTTTGACTATTCGTTTTTGATGGACCAGAAGAATGCCGATATTAGGAGAGGTGGCGGCAGCAGTGAGTTTGATGACTCTAGTGAGTCCAAGGGGCCGAAAGAGGGGGTCAGACGAAAAAAATTATGGGGATATCGTGGGTTACGTGGCTTACAAGGCCCCCCCGTAGAAGAAGAAGGGGCCAACAACAATGCAACAGAAATTCTTGAGGTAGATGCCACCAATGTTGCTCTTAATGGAACAAACACCACATCCACTCAATCCACTCCATCAGCTCCATATACTCATGTTGAGAAACCCCATGAAGAATATTCTGAATATTCCGAGTACGACCAACATGATGAAGAAAATCAAACAGAGGAACAAAAAGAACCTTCCCAACCTACGCAATCATCCGGGCCTTCTGAGGATGCCCAACAATCCGAGTATTCCGACTATTACGAGTATCAACAAATGGAACTGGACCCGATACACATATTTGATTACTTTTGCCTCGAAGATTTCATTGAATGGAGAAAAATGCATAAGATATGCGAGGAGATGTACTCGGATGACGTGTATGCGAATGATGATGGANCGATCTCACTGATGTCGAAGATGGTAGGGGCGAAGCAAATGGCAATGCCGAAAGTGACGAAAGCGTGGATGGAAGTTACAAGCACGTAACTTTCGGATCTCCCAAGTATGATGCATGCATGTCATGGGAGGGTTTCCTTCCGCCCTCATTTACTTCGACTGAAACTTCAAACTCAGAGATGGAAAGCAGTAAATTAATTGAAGGCACTGTTGATTTCGTTGGCAATTCGCAGGCCAATGAAGAATCTGTTGAGCACGTTGACAATCTTGATTCTGGCGGCAGCAGTGAGAGCGACACAAACAACAACATTATAGACAGCACGCGACCAATAACCATCTTAGTCCGCCGAGGCCGCTGCTCCTTCTCCTCCAAAGCCGAACTTGCCACCGTCTTTAATCAAATGTTTGCTCTCTCTCGAAAGAGCAATCGCATCCATTCTTTAATTGTGTATAATAATGGCACGATTACCAATCAGGGAGGGCATGGCGTGGCGGAAGATCAGAGTGAAGAGAATGAAAAGTTGATCGAGATGAGCAGCTTGAAGCAGGTTGAAAAGAATCAAGAAAATGCAGAGGGCATCGCAGGCGGAGAAAGCAATGCTGCTTCGTCAAAGGATTCAAGTGAAGGTAACAAGGAGTCCGAGGAAAAGGATGAAAAAGAGGGCGAGACTGACGTAGGCCTTCTTTACATCACCACTTCCTCAGGACGAGATGTCTTGCAAAGAATGAAACAGAGGGAGATTGTGACAGGAATGAATCCCCATTTAGATGTCAGTTTGCTTCTTTCTCGCAAGACTCTGTTTAGCCATAGGGAAAAACGCCAGCTACGGAATGAAGTACAAGCTGAAGAAATGCGCAATGTTCAAGACACACACGAATCAACCAAACAAGATGGAAACTACGAAGGAACCATCACTAACCCCCACGATGAAATTGAAACCCACGACGTCGGATTGGCTCATGGGTGGTTCTTCCCTGCCACCCTAAGTAAATTCTGCCTCTCGTGTGGACCATCCAACGCATATGGTTTTGCTACCACAAATGTGGGAGTTGGGAGTGGCACTCACAACAACGATGGCAATGGAAATGGAAATGGCGTCGGAAATGGAAGTGGTGACAACTCCCACCCAACCGTTCCCGATCATCCCTCACCCTGGCCCTACGAACCCGGCTCCACCTACCCCTTCTACCCCCATCCCAACGGCCGCACACCCTACGAACCGCGCCCCTGGGTCGAAGCTATTCGTAAATTAATGATTGCTATACTCGTAATTCTCCTCGCTGGTCCTGTCTTATTGGCACTGCAGCGTTGGCACAGCGTCGGTGGTACGATACGAATTGCACGGGATGAGAATGGAGCGAGGAGATTGAGAGTGATAGCTCCGAATTTGGAAGTGTTTGTAAACGGTGTTCCGGGTGGGGTGGAGGTGAATGGGACAAAGTTGGATAGGAGGCAGGTGTTTGAGTTACCGGAGGTTGAGTTTGAGGAGGGCTGGGTGGAGGAAGATGAGATAAATTTGATGGAGGAAGGCGAGCTGGTTGGAGAGGTGGATGTGGGTGAAGCAGTGAGATTGGGTGAAGATGGAGAAACAAGGGAAAGTGTTGTGGAAGAGTGGCAGAGCCAAGAACACAATGACCAGGAAGTCAGAGAAGAAGATGAATGCAATCAAAATTTAAGTAATGCGGAACAGACGACGAATTTTAAACAAAGGCTGGAAAAACAACAGGGCCAGAACGAGGGCGTTGGAGAAAGCCAGATGCAGAATGAGGAGCAGGAAAATCTTAATGAATCCTCTGCAACAGCAACGACAATCACTGCAGCAGCAACAACAGCAATTACAACCACATCACCTAGGGCAATGGGACAGGATGATGACTCCATGAGAGTATTTCAAAGTGATGATCCTCAAGTTCATAATATTTTTGGAATGTCAAGTGAAGCATTGCCCACAAATGAAAATTCAAATAGCGGTTCACAGGAACAGGATCAGGAAAAATCAAACCAGATGCGTCAAGAAGCATCACATGAGGTATCGGGAGCTGCAGTGTCACATGATGATTTGTCACGTCGAGTTGCAGATGGGACATGTGATGATACTGTTGGCTCTACAGAACCGTCGTCTTTTTCGGTACAGTCGCCTCCGCTAGGTGCACCCATTGAAAGTAATGAGCCCGATGAACCAACCATGTTCAACCCTCCCACATATTCAGACCCTCAAGCAAGAGATTCCACTGAAGTACCGCCATCCACACCAACCGCACAAGCAACACCAGCCACTCAATCAATTCAACCAGCACAACAGGTGCCATCCACTCCAACACCAGCAAATATTCCAAACATTCTCCCTACCCAATCGCGAGAGAGCAATGCCAGCAACACCAACCGATTCGTATCCTCTTCCGTATGTTCCATCTGTCTTATCGAATTTGAACCGAGAGAATTGGTGCGGGTATTGCCGAGGTGCAATCATTTTTATCATACGGAATGTATTTTACCTTGGCTTACGGAACGCCAGGTAGGTTTATTTGTCGATTTCAATTCTATGATTTGTTCATTCCTCACTCTTTTTTCCATTTTCTTCTTATCTATTCTTTATGCAATAGGGCTGTTGTCCCATGTGCAAGACGCCTGTTCTCCCAGAAGAATATCAACGCAATCGACACAGGGCTTTGAGTCAAAGACAGAGTCCAAACGGAAGAAGTCGAAGCAGTAGTCACAGTCCACGAAGCAGCAGTCAACCCAGTAGTCATTCAAACAGCCCACCTAACAACGGTGCTACTGTCTCAATCGTCAGTCAACAAGGTTGGCATGGGGGTGCAATTTTTCCCTGGCAGAGAAGGGCAAGGACTTGGATGTCTGTATCAGGAAATAGAGATGAAGGGGATGAAAGGATAGAAAGTGAGCATCGACTTCAGAGTACATCTGCAGCAAATTCTATGGCATTGGAAGGTGTCATTAGGAGCAACAGGGCGGAAAAAGAGTTGACAGAAATGCATCCGGACATCAGTGCTGTATTGAGTGTGCAATTAGCTGTGGATCTGGAACATGGTTTAGAAGGTCCTCACCAAGAGTCACATGATACGCAGGAACTTCAAGGGCAGGGCATGCAGAGACTCTCAAACAATTCCATGGACTCATAAAGGTCACTTGATATAAGTTCCAATGCATTATCTGCAACAATCCCGATACCTGATGATTCTTCACCAGATGCTCCAGCAAGAATTTTATTGCCACTTGGAACAGAGGAATCTGATGTTCTAGATTTACCTGATGAAGTAAAAACTATCAAGGGGAAAGAAACTGATTCAAATGCATCGGAACAAGGGCAAGATTGCAAGATACTTGATCATAAGAATCTAGAATCAAAAGAGTCCCAGTAATCAAATGAGCACAAATTGGCAATTAAACGTGACAGGAGATGTGGAAAGTGGGATAATAGTTTGCTTACCATTGAAGCTGCAAGTGTTTAAAAATTGGAATTTTTTGATGCTGATACTGATACTTCTACTATGACTACTTCTGTACTTCGAGATCCGGATGCACTCACTGTTGTTGTTGTAATTGAGGACAGTCTGGGCAAGTGAATCGTCTTGCCTAATTCAGAACAAAAAAGGAATTCATATTTCATTGTTAAGAGCAAGTCTGAACTAATTTCATTTAGACATGCTGTTGACGTCCATGTGTGTGATGAACAAATTGAAATTGATACAATTTTTCCATCCAGTCAAAATGGCGCTCACCAGTTGCTCTCGCCAAGCAACAGAAAACACCTCTTGTTCATGTATCATGCAATATGAACAATTCAGTTTACGCTAATTAAATTCATCTAAAAAGCTAAAGTTCTAACAAGTCTTCACCTCAGAGTCAAAGTCGCAAGTATTAACCTAAAATCCACAAACCAGCAGTTTTTTGCAGAACTCAAAAATGTAAGAAGCATTTCGTATCTGCATCCTGCATAGCAGAAAATCAATATTATGATTGATTGGCTACACCAGCGCTGTACTTCATTTCTTCCTTCACATCAGGTAACATTGTCATTCTCGTATTCAGAAAGGATTTGTCTTTGGCCCATTGCATTATTCAGTGCAAAATAAACCCCAGATGTCTTGTTGCCAATTTACAAGTGTGTGATTATCTTTATTGAAATGTTCTCATGGTACCCAATTTAAGAGGACGCTCTCTAGAGGATTCTCACGGCATAAGAAAATATGTGTTGCGTACAATGACGCATTTTTCAAATTATTCATTTTACATTTTGAAATCTTCATCTAAATTATCATTTTTGATTTAGTTCAGTTCTATGTCACAAAATCTGTACCCCGAGACCCATTTTTGCAGAACCCATGAAATGCAAGAAGCAATTGCTATTTTTTGTTGCCTCTGTCCCTTGCTGCAATTTTTTGGCACCATCTGCCACCACATTTTTCGCATCTAATCCTGTCGACGTGGCACCATTGCATTTTTATCCTCCATCTCCAGTAGTATTTCGATGCATGCAGGCAACTAAGACGTCCCGCGAGTAATTTTTTTGCTCACCCATCATACATAACACCACATTCGTAACACTCTAGGAAAAATTCAATATCTAACCATCGGTTGATTCGATTGGTTTGAATTACCGGTTTTGGGTAGAGAGTTTGAGCACTATCACACTAAAGTGACTAGCACAACACAGGAACACCAGCGCAGCTGTGTTAACAGTATTAGATATTATTATTGTTCCAATGTGTGGAGGAAAAAATGTTTTGAAAGAAATGAACAAGGCTTAGAAAAATACATTCACATTTAGTAGATATTATCTCGAAACGTGCACTGCAATGGAAAAGTGACAGGACTGCATAAACAACAAATGAGGAATTTCACCTCAACTATTCGATGTTATACTTCATTTGCTCTTGCACATCTGATAGCATAAAACCTCGAGTGCTTTTGAAGAATACCACATCATTCCAAGAAGGAAGAGTTCCTTTACCCAACACCCGCAGGCTATCTTCATGCCAAATATCTTGATACCATTTCAAATCCAAATCAACATCATTCGGACGAAGCTCGACTGGACCAACCCCGCTAAGAGCTGCAGCAATACTGTACCCTGACTGAAAAATTGCTCGACCCATTCCGATTTCGTATCGCTCAATAATATCAAGGCGGTTCTCATAACTCATATCAGAATTCTTTATTTTGCAATCAAAGACAGATCCTGAATTCTTAATGATATTGAGGCCGACTCTATCCAGAACAAATAACATGCTTTGAACATGAGGGTGCAGTGCTCCTGAATTGCAATTCACAGACGCCCCCCTGACATTTTGACCGTGTCCGAAATAAGGGAGGTGTACTGCCAAGTCCATGGATATTTATTTGTTGGTGGCAACATTTTAGGTCCAACCATTCCACAATTGAGATAAGCAAAATAGTCATATGGCGATAGATCAACTTGTTCAAAGACGATCCTTACACTCTCCATGTCGTAGCATTTATCTTCCCTCTCGAGAACAATAACAAAATGACCGAAAGCAGCACATTTTCTTTGAAGAGAAACCAGATCATGAGCATAGTACGCAGCAACTACATCTGTCACTACAATCACCGTGTCAAACCACTTGCATTCAATTCCATGTTTGAGAAAATATTGGAAGTTTTTTTGGTACATGTCATTCTTCCCGTGTCTGTCGAGAGACGTTGGACCCGTATACACAACACTAGTATTTGATAGGTGTGAGTGATTGTTATGTTCCAGGGAAATCCCACCACGGTCCTGACTGAGATCTGCTTGTTGTGTGGAAGAGCTTAAGGACAAGAATAATGATTGTATAGAAGTAAGAGAGGAACGAATATTTGACGGCCTGGGAGTTACTGATGAGTTGGGGGTTGAAGGTCTACTTGATGGTCTTTTTGTTGGCATGTGTGTATGAATGGTAGCGGTTGGCGGCCTTATTGTTGGATTGTATGTTGGGAATGTGGTTGGATTGAAATCACTTGAAGGTCCTGTATATTCAGTAGGGTAGGCAGAAGAAGGAACAACAATCAAGAGTGATGGAGGTGGAGGAACTGTCTCAGGAAAAAAAGGAACAGAAACACCTGATGGCCTGAAAGTTGGTTTGGGAGAGCTGATTGGGGAGAAACTTACAATAGGAGAAACCATATCGCCAATTTCAGAAGAAAGATTTCCATCATCTGTACCAGAATCAGGTGCAATGTCTATTGATTCATTAATGTTGCTACCGTCACTTAAATTATTTGATGAAACAACTCCAACTGCAGTCCCTAATGCAATAACTAATAACAGAAGAGAAATACCCACAGTAAGCAGCATTTTTCTCCAAGCCCACCATGGTACTTCAGAAGCTGTTGTATTTGGAATGGATGGGCTGTTTTCTATGTAAGATTGACCACCAGGTGCAACAATTTCTGCCCTAATTACTGATACCGGCTCGGCGGTAAGAGTGTGAATAGTATGAACATGAGAATCGTCTGTAGGGCTGGTAATGCTCATATTATCATCCGCAATCCCACTTTCAAGTTCATCATGGGCAGCATTAGGGTCTTCATTTGAGTGAACCACCCGGGAAGGAAGGCGGGGAGCTCCCATCTTTGATGCTTTTGGTGTTTGGTTTCTGCCAGGCATAGGTTGATCGGCAAGATTCTTTTTTTTGTCACTGACCATTCCAAAGTTGACCTGATCGTACGGCATGGGGGCATCATCATCACCCTCAATGACTTCTGGCATTGCCTTTTTCTTTTTCTGCCCATATTGTTCTTTTCATCTTGTGGGTATTTCCTAGCTTTAGCCACCAGAAATAAGAGTTATAATGTATTTATGTTGTTAAACAAATTTTTACTTTTGATAGAATCGAGTTAGAAATTATGAGCTGATTTAACTAGCTCCTACTCGTAGTATAAAACGAACAAATCAGGCAAAATATGCACACCAAGACCAACTGGGCTTCTTTTTCTTAATCTTGGTCTTAGTCATGGTCATTCCCAATCAAACATACGTATTCTCGATGTGACCAGGCGTCAAGAACCCTAATACCTAAAAATAATACTACCCCTATTTACCACAAAGTGGTGAGTTTGCCTCGATATTCCCACACTCCCTCTCAAACGATACTACGTGGTGAAGAGGCTTAGCAGTGTACGAATAACTTGCGAAAGTGCACAAACAGGTTTTGGGATAATGGCTTGGTCATAATGTCTGCTATCTGGTCGTTAGTGCTGATAGGGTATATCTTGATAAGCCCCTTGCGCACATGCTCACGGAAGTGATGATAGCATACATTGATATGCTTGGTTCTTGGTCTCATCTTAGGAAGGCGAGCCAACTCCAAAGCCCCTGAATTATCCTCAAAAGCCGTGCAGTACAAGTGAGGTTCTCGGCAATAGATGTCAAAGCCTTTGAGCTTGATTTCTACCGCTAGATCCATCAGAGGTATCATATCCCTTAGTGCCGAAGATAAAGAGATGTATTCAGCCTCTGTCGTACTGAGTGCCACTTGAGTTTGCAACTTGGAGGCCCACAAAATAGGGCAGTTAGCAAATAGGATAATCCATCCAGATCGTGACTTGGATGTAGATGGATCCTTGTCTGCTAGGTCCTTGTTCCAATTGCCCGAGAAATCTGCATCAGCATATACCTCAAATCCCTTACTCGAATCGGGCTTAAGACGTATGCCTTTGTCTCGACGAGTCTTGAGGTAACGAGCTATGTACTCTACTGCCTTTCCATGCTCTTGTCTTGGGTCGGTCACGAACCTCGCACACTGATGCACTGCATACATGATTTCAGGTACCGAACATTGTGCCAAATAGTTCAATTTCCCAATAACAGATCGGTACTGAAAACGTCCGTCGAATGACGGTGAGTCTTGGAATCGACAAAGTATCGTAGTTGGCGAAGCTGGCACTGGCTTTGTTACTGCCCTATCATCCAATCCTACATCGCTCAAAATTTCGTCAATTAGAGCTGGTTGGGTTAGGTCGATACTGCCGTCTGGATTCCTCCTAATATTGACCCCTACGTAGTCACTTGGGTACCCCTGAATCTCGATATTCAAACCCTGCGATATGATATCCTCTATTGCCTTATCTATCGAAGATTGAAGTTTCGATGCGAATATGCCGTCATCGACATACACGATGAATATGACGTCATCACGGTAGAACACGCATTCATCAATTGCCGATTGGACAAATTTCAAATCTTCAATGAGAACTCGCTTGAGGTGTTCATTCCAGACACGTCCCGCTTGTTTTTGGCCGTAGATATTTTTAATTAATTTCAGAACGTGGGAATCACTACTGCCATCACGCGTCTGTAGACCATGCGGAAGTCCCATGTACATATCGAATTCGATGTCTGCTTGTGGATATGCCATCACGAAGTCGATTTGGGTAAGGCTCCAACTATTCAAAATCGCCAAAATAAGAATAAATCGAATCGAAAACCAAGTAACCACTGGTGCAAATGTTTCAAAGAAATTTACACCAAATTCTTG
>JALLOT010004524.1:0-10212 GCA_036939595.1 Thalassiosira livingstoniorum | reverse complement strand
CCAAAATACTACCACTTCCGCTTCCCATGATAACACCATGTCATGGTCAATCCATCTTTTTTTTTTCGCCAGCGGGCGGCTGGGGACGAAAAAAAAATGTGAACGCGAGAATATCTTGATTAAAACGCGAGAATCACGAAAATCTAACGTGAAGTATTGCCATCAGTGGCAATATTTAAACTCGACTTTTGCCGGCTGTAAGCGATGAAACGC
Organism: Thalassiosira livingstoniorum; assembly: GCA_036939595.1. NCBI lineage: Eukaryota > Bacillariophyta > Thalassiosirophyceae > Thalassiosirales > Thalassiosiraceae > Thalassiosira > Thalassiosira livingstoniorum. The sequence continues at coordinate 9,999 of JALLOT010004524.1, read as the reverse complement.
CATTAGAAGCGATAATAACCCATAGTCTTGCCAAATTTTTTCTGAAATGTTATGTTCACGGAGCCACATAATGGCAATGGTATGGTTCTAATCATTCTGGCAGAAACAAGTTAAATAAAAAGACTGACTTTGACAGGATTCTGGACAAGAGTTTGTCTAAGATTATTTTTTCAATCCTTTATTCATGATTGACCAATTGTTGCACTGTAAAAGTGGTTTGAAATTCATGATTATTCATAGGTCACCTGTCTGGTTGACTGGTCATTGACACCCCTCTGTAGACATGTCCCAACTCTTGCAAAAATCTTGATTGTTTTTTTTTTTGCAAGGAAAAATAGTTGCAGTATAATATATCCTCTACACCCACAATATGTACTATTTTTCTGGTATATTTTTACAACAGTACCTCTGTATAGACTATCCACATGCTTATTTCCTACTTATACATAGGACATACCACATTTGGTCTTGTTTGTCTAACTTTTTGTCATATGAAATGACTGTAGTAAAATTATACAAGTGTTTCATTTTTACAATTTTAAAAAAGTATCTTAGAAGTGAGACTTAATAAATTGTAGAAAATCAATAGCTGCACTAGATTTCTTTCCAGATGAAGTAGGAGTCAAAAATTGCAATAATTGAACATTTACAAATTTGCATTTTTCAAAAAACATCTTAGACAAACTCTAAAGTTTGTGCAATGGGCTGTCATATGGTTCTAAGTTTTGACCTGGTTTTGTTCAGAATTAGTAAATTGTTTTCTGAAAACTGTCCTTACATAAACAAAAAGGGCTCAACAAAACCCATCAAAATAACACAGAGGTAAATATAGCTAGATTAACTAATACTACAAGTTTGATATCAATTATTTTATTTATTTTGAATCTGTTTTGACTTTGAAATTCCAATGTTTTGCATCTGTTTTGCATGCATCTTTGAATTTGAAACTTTGTGAGTGGGAAGTATGGAAGTACTACATAATACTAAGCAGTAATAATGAATAATGATACAGCCAATATTCATGCAAGGGCTTGAGCTGCATCTGGTCTATCACTAGTGCTAGAGCAATTTAGGGCCATATTACACCACCCGGTACATGGAGGCACAAGAAGCTACCTGGTTTGGCTGGGATGGATTGAGAAGGAAAAGTCTAGAAATGACTTGCTTATGATTGAAATCTCCATATCAATGGAGAGATAGTACAAACAAGAATTGCTAGACTAGGTTTACAGCGGAAAAGACCATTTTCATATAAATCATGTTATTTAGGTTAGGTCTAGAAGGAAGTAAGATTAAAAATAGGCAATCACGTGTCAAGCAATCAGAGCATCGCTAATAAAAGGCCAAGTTGCTAATTATTTGGCGACACCCACTCAACACATGTTCAAAATTGGTTGGCCTTCATCTTCTCCTCATGTCAGTATTTTTTTACTATATGTCCTACCAGAGAAGCCAATGAAGCTCACACATTCATTTTTAACAGTGGCGGTGACATGTACGCACAAAAGGACACTTCAGAGAAATTAAAGGAGCTTCAAGTAACAGGAAAAGTGCCGTCTACTGAAGCATACCAAGTATTCTCAGAGATCAACGAGTTCATATGTGAATTATTTTTACAAGGCCTCCTCCTGTTGGCATTATTGGTGTTTCTTTACAAAAGTGGATTGATGTTGACAAGTTTGACATTGCACTCAAACAGAGCAACAAAAAATACTGATTGGCTATAACAGCTTATTGTGTCAGGAAACCTGGACACTACACTCAAGGTACAAAACTTATGGTTCTTTTTGCTATCAAGCCCGGTGACCCACAATTGCCTCCAAATACAGCATGCAGCACTGAAAATCCACAGAGATGGATAAATGTTTTGAAAGCTGTTGGTACAACTGAAGAAAATTTTGCATATGTGACATGATTTGTTCTGATATTGAACAAAATGATGTCCCAAGAGCCTTCCAAGACATGGACATCCACTGTGTCTTTATATGGAAAAATCTTAACTCCCATTTTATACCACTTGTCACACAAATAATCGGTGCACGTCAAGCTGGTGTGACAACATTCAATTCAGTCACATTCCCACCATATATCAACCAAAGTATGGCCCTTTTGAACATAAAATTTGCAATTTAATGGCAAAAGCAAAGACCTACATGGATGAGCAGTCTACTCTACATGATCTAAATGGTATTTTATACTGTACAGCAAATGAAATCAGTCCATTTGACACAACTTTTGTGCAATGTGAATACTATTCATATTTTAGATCTTTGATATAAAATGCAGTTACAAATTTATAAATTTGTTGTCATGTTGAAAACAATGTAGTGAGTTTTGGTTAAACACATGCAAACATATGCCAATCATTCTTCAACATCATTGGTATTAGATTCATCACAGACACCTCAATCAGACAATGATTGAATATTCATTGGCTGGAATGATGATGTATTTATTTACATCATATGCTGCATCCACATCTGCTGCATCATTAGTGGATTCCGCATTGGCAGAGCAAAAGTCATATTTTTATTTGGTGCATCCATATTTGCTGGTGGCACAGCAACTGGTTTTGCCTTTGTTGAGGGTAGACTCTTGAAAAGAGTCTTGCCAAGGTTGTTCAATACCGGGCTATTGTCAAGTTGGCTCTTTTCCAGTCTTTTCACAAGGGTTGGGTTCTTCACCTTTCTGGTCAATGCTGGCGCATCCTATCCTCAACTCCCATTCATTTTCAGACAGAGGAGTCCAAATTCTTTTTGATAAATGAAAAATTGTATTTAAGTGTGCGTGTGGCATTATCTTGAGTTTCCAATGATATTTTTGCTGCTTTTGCTACTGGGTTTTGGTTTTCTTCATTGCTATCCAGCATTTCCACAAGATTGCTATCCATCTACCTCTTTTTGTTTGCTCTTTCTATCTAAAATTTGTTTGTTTTGATGTCATTATGACAAACACAGGGATCTGTCAATGCCATTTGATCAATCACTTCTGAAAAATCCATTGTACTTACTAGTTATGAACAGACTTTGTTCTCTTCTGTACTTCCTCAATGCTCACTCCCATGACAGTATCCTTTCCATATTTTCCTCCACCTTAATCACCAAGCTTGTTCATTAAACCCTGTCTCATGCTATTATCAGAGGCAATGCTTGGATTTCAAAGAATGGAACTTGACATGATGGCAAGTTGATTGTTTTTTATTATCTCCTCAACATTCTCACTTCCTGCAACAATTCTTAGCTGCTGCCTTGTCAACATGCCTGCCTCATCATTTGTTTTGTACAAGGTTGATGTGAATTAGTCCATTGCCTGACAAGCTACATCCTTTGGCTTGAAGCTCTGTTTTACTTCACTGGCAAAGATGATGTTGAATTCTTTACCTCAAGGCCAGTAAGCATTGCACCAGCAATCTGTCTTGTTCATTGTCTTACAACAATATCGACCAAGAAGCTGGAACACAGGCTTTTTTGGCAGGTTTTGTCGAATCAAGCCTCTATCCAAATGCTCCTTCAATTTTGCTGCATTTGATGCATTGATTTATTGATTTTTCAAAGCAAATGCTTCACTGCTATCAAGAGGCAAAATTTGGTTGTGACCACAATACAGGCATTGGAAAAATTGATCAAGAGTGATCCCTAATGAACGGAGTCCTGAATCCTAGTACCCTTTTGCTTTGTACTGGCTCCCCTCACACCATTGGATGAACCATTGACTTTGTCATGCTGCTTTTTCTAAAGCTATGTTTTATTGTTTTGTTTAGTTTTTGAAGCGTTTGTTGAAGATTATTTTGTTTTGGAGTCAGATTTGCCTGGTGTCTATGACAGCCAACAGCAATACCAAGCGCTTGAATGATTAGAATAATGTAGAACTTGGCCAGCTGAGTGGCATATTATGTATATTCTTTCATTTGATACTTTTTGACAGTATTAACCTTCTCAATGATGGTATTTAGTAGTTGGATCTTGATGAGGAGAAGACCAAAAACCATGCAGGATGTGTCGTCAACCTTCCCATCTGCAGTAAAGAACATGAGTTATTGTTTTTGGGTAGTGGTAAGATACTTACGTCACTTTGTGGTGTCAACAACAGACATGTAATGAGGGTGGCTTTCCACATCTGCCAAGGTAATGGGAGCAAATACTTTTTTGGTGGCAAAACAAGTCAACAATGAATGCAGATGATGCTGCAGAGGGATTGGATGGATGATCCACCATGATATGCAATTTACAATTGGCAACTGGGAGAAAAAATTACAAATGATGGTGCTTGGTTGACACAGGTTAGGGGTTTGTTGGGGGTTTGAAAGCCAGGGCTTCTACACTGATGACAGATGGAGTATCACTGACTACCATACTAAATTCAGCAAACTAAATGGAGATAAAACAGGTGCAAAAAATCAGAATTTCAAATTCTAAATATATTTGAAACAAATAAAAACAATTGATGGCAAATTTGCAGTATGCTTTTTGAGTAATTATTTGTTGATAATTTAAAGCAAGCCACACAGTCATTTTCAATTTTTTAGTATAATCAGGGAAAACCATGACATTTCAAAATCTACCAAAGTTTGGAATTTAAAACTTGACTATTTACCCTTAGTCCAATGCATGTAAAATTTTGAAATCATAGAAAAAGATTGGAAAGATTCACACAAAAGGTGATGGAAGCTCTGTTCTATTAATTCAAATATAGAAACCAGAATGGAACAAACAATGATCTTATCCACCAGAGGCAATTACAATTGTACCATCACCAACATTATTAAGAAATTCACTCTCCATTACACTTCCCCATTCTCACATTATTATTTCTGTCTTAAATTTATAATCATGTAACAAACTCAAAAGAACTGGAACTCTTTTCCATTATGATAGGACTGGAGGAACTTGTGCAACACATCATCTGGAAACACTACAATAAGCCAAAATAAAACAGATAATCTGCCCATTTGACTCTTACAGTACCTTTCAGTATCATGTTAATATTACAACAACAAAATGATCTGAATATGGTTCTAACAGGATAATTTTCTGGTAAAGTTGGATGGATTTCCTTCTAAGGTGCCAAATTTGTATTAACACTTCCAATTTGCATTGAACTATACATTATATAATGCAGTTTGAGTACAAAAACTTATGTACCCAGATTTTATAGAGGACTATAGTTCATTTAGAAAAGGTGCTGTGAAATTGCAACATGTGTTTCTTGAGAGATTCATCCACTAGACACCAGCATACCTGCCACCATTATTCAATATTTTTGATTTATTTGTTTTAATTCAGTCATTCTTGTTGAGACAACTCTTCTCATGCTTCCTCAGGTTTGTCAATCATAAACCCTACTGGAGAGAGTAATCCCCAGACAGTTACTGCAGAAAGAGGCTCAAATTAATCATCCTTGGTATTAGAAGTGTGGGAGATAAAAATGATCTTCTGGTTAAAATGTGCCACTAAATCTCATAAGCCTTGAGAGTTCACCATCATCTTCCTCAATACTAAGCTCAATACTCATAACATACCAAATAGGTTTTTCTGCAGTGATGACAGTATTATAGTGCCTCGCCTTGAAAATCCAGAATCATCCACTAACCATTGAACAGATGTTGTCAGTTGAGCAATCAATGAAGCTGTGTCATAATTGACAACTGATGTAGCAACCATAAAAGAAAGATAAGATGGCTCCAAGGTGACCTTCTATACTGCAGAAGAGGATAGATAACTCAACGAACCAATCAAAAATAATGAATCTGGTTTGGTCTCGGGAGTCAATGCATAGGACATCATTGCATCTCAGTTTTCTAACAACCAAAGACTACTTTTCATGGTTGTGTGTAATGAATTTTCAATAATTCCAAATATTATTATGACTGAGAGACAATGGTCCAGTCACATCAGCAACTTGCATATTGCTAGTACCATCTACATCACTAGCATCAATAGAACTACTGGCACAAGTGATCAAACTTAAAGCTATTTCAAAGCTATTTCTGCTTTGGTTAAGTGGAGGATATGTTCAATTTTTCCATGGTATCCACTCACATTTTGTGTCTGATCAAGGCTGAGGATTCATTAACAACCGTATTAGAATTGGATTATTCTATTCTGATTCAATGGAAATGCTGCAGTTTCAAACACAACTTTAAAGCTGGATGGTCTTGGACATTGTTGAAATTATGAATTTTGTCACAAACAAAACAATTCTAGTAATAGTTAATTAATTAAGTGGTAAATATACATATTTATCTCAAAAGATCATTTTGAAATGACTCATCAGCAAATAATTTTTATCCAATATTACAATAAATATCATTGAAATTCTCTCATCAATACCGTTTTAATGTTTTACAGCACCATTGTGGTAGTCTAAGTTATAAAACAAGTTGACTTTTTTTCATTATTACAGTGGATAAAAGTTGACAGCCTCTCTCTCTAGTTGATAAAAAATCTGTTAGAAACAGATATGAAAGAAAATAAAACAATAGAGAGGTCACATTATTATAGTAACTATGAGAAACCTGACACTGTATGGAGATCTGGTACATTAACATTTTTTATCTCTTGTTCAAAACTTGAAAATTATCAAAATCTGACTGGCGCAGCAGCTGGAATAAAATTGAAAACTTCGCGTTCAAGTTTGACAGAAAATTGACTCACTTTTGCTACGATAAAATATTGAATATCGCTAAATACAAAGGTCAGAGTTCGTAAAGAAGTAGTAAGAATGTCACAAGTGGTCATAAGGCCCAATGAATATTGGTGGATCAAGGCAACTACTATACCGCAATACATGGTGTATCATCCCGCACAGGTAATGAGACACTTTAATATTTTTCAAGCGAATAAAAATCACTCAACATCGCCACGCGTAAATACAATACTGCTAGCTTTACACGGCGAATAACGAATAAGACACTTTATTACTTAGCGAACAACAAGCGACAATCGGCGATGGGACATTTTTCTTGCATTATTTTCTGGAAATTAAGGTAGTAGCTAATTGTACAATAATATTGATATTCTATCTATTGCCATGTTTCCACGACTTCTTTCATCTCGCAGGATCTCGCCCAAACATCATTGTGGAAAGGGGAATAACACGAAAAAAATTAAGAACATTTTAGAATTTTTTTTTGTAGATAACAAGGTCATTATTTTTGATGTGTATTGAGATACATCATGCATCCTTCCATGAGGAATAGGTGGTGGCATAGTAAAATGTCAAAATTTAAACCCAACTATATCTGTTCAAACTGTGAGTTTTGTTAGATATATACAAATGAAGAAGTTTGCAAAAAAATCAAGCAAAAAAATGTTTTGTCCCCGAGTTATTGCAAAAAGTATGTTGGCTAGAGAACACGTAGTAATTACTCGTAATTTAAAATTTAATTTTTTAAATTGAGTAAAAAATAATACGAGAAATATACTGAGGTATTGTTTTGATCGGTAAACAAGCATTTACTCAGACTCAAGGTATTTTTAGTCATATCAATGAAGATGCATTAACTGAATGTATTAAATTAAAATGTGTTTTACACAAGTGAGTAATTCTACGTAAAAGAATAAACACTAGATACTGGTTGATAGTAACCAAGGGTATTTTCTACCAATATCTCGGATAATGGTGTCAAAGTGCATCATTGCTCTAGTACCGTCATGATGCACAGAATAAAGCTTGACAACTTATTGATATCAATGATTTTGTTTCTGAAGTATGAAAACCATATTCTACGAAAAATAGAGCATGTCTTGCTTGTGTATAGAGCAGATAGAAAGCACAGTAATTTTAATAGATTATTATGTGTTTGTGGTTGGAACCTCCTCATCCACAGACATATTGCAACACAAATGACATAATAAGTTGACTGATCCTTAAGGCTTTCATCGCTTCTTTAGTATAAGTTTACTAGTCCATGGCTGACACCCACCCTTCATCTACAGGCGTAATGCCACAAAATGACACAATATATTGGTGTTGTCTACATTAATTAAAAGAATCATTTTTGTTTTATCATTCCACCATTTACCAGGTAAATATATCCTAGAGTTTTATATACAGATATTTTCAATCTCCAGTTTACAACTCAGACTTTATGGCAACTTGTTGAGCAAAAGAATAGTGTCCATTCAAATATGGTAAATGACCCATTTTTTGTGGGAAATTTTAAAAAGCTTGTGCATTTTAAGTGTGGATTCATTGATTTGAACATGATTATATACATTGAACACCATCTTATTCACATACATATGTATGATGCCAAGTAAATAAAATAGTGAATTGGCTCCCTTTACAGCTAGTACAAACTCAAAATATTTGCTGCCTTGGAACTTCCATTCAGATAAACTAAAACTGAAATCATATACTCTATAATATAAGAATAAAAATCATGATTATATTGCAGCCATTAATTTATATTTAACACAATGTAATTCCTGTAACAATTTTAAAATAAACTTGCAGTAACATGCCACAAACAATTCAAAACAAACAATAAAATGATGACAATGCCAATTAAACCTACCACTAAAAGTGCTACTAAAATTCAATAAATGTCATTGAAAGTCCAATGATTGAAACATGATTCAAAAAATGATTTTGTACTGCAATTCATATGTTGTGATGTAGCAACAATTTTTCATTTTTAATTGTTTTATTTTTTAATTGCTCATTAAATAAGTACAATGTGATGTCATCTTTGTGCATTGCTGCATAACAATGAAGCATTTACAACATAAAATGTTTCAAACTTTGAATTTAAAATGTACACATCATAAACCTTTTGCAATTTGCAGCATACAATTTTAATCACAAATATAGGTACCACAAAACCTAATATTCTACAATTACTGTTGCAAATTTTAGATGCAGCATTAATCAAACTTGAATCAAACCAAACCTAGGTATCATTAAATCTGCAATTAAATTTTCAAATAAAATAATAGCAAGCATAGAAAATAATTTTGTTGAAAAAAAAACAAACAAACTATCAGTTGAATTTTTTTAACTAAGAACTGTCTTTTGATACCATTGTTGATTATTGTGATTGAATTAAGCTGTTGTGATGGGAAATATGCTATGGTTGTTTGTAACATAGCATTCCATCATGAATTTTGTGGTATGCCAAGTGTTTACCAGTGCTTTGTGACATCAAATCAATTTTCAGTTAATTGTTGAGTTGATTATTGTTTTTTTGGTTTTGTGTTGGTGTGGCATACACATGCAATGATTGCTTCAACAATCAATTTGATCGATGACAACCATGTTGGGTTGTCTGTGTTTTGTCAATTGCGGCAGCCTTTGATCATGGCTGTCTTGGATGTGTGTGTTTGGTGGTGGCATTAAACAGGGGGGTGTTGTCACTGTTGTTTTGTTTTTGGTATCAATTTGTGAGGGTGGGGGTGCTCCCATGTTTGGTTGTGTGCATCTTGTTGATTGCATCAGCCTTCGGTCACAGCTGTTGTCAGATGCTTGTGATCAGTGGCGGCAGTAAATAGGGTGGCATTGTTGCTGTTGTTGTGTTGTAGGCACCAGTTTGTGGGGGTGAGGATGGGATGTGGGTTGCTATTGTGGGTGGCTTTTATTTGTGGTTGTTCATTTGCTTTGGTGGCACTCACTTCCACGGCCATTCTCTCTGGCTTGTGGCAACATTGGCACCATCAGTGGCAGCAGAGGCACTATTTTTTGTTCTCATGCCTCTTTTGGCAGAAGAGGGGGCTGTCCACAGCTGTATCATTGCTATTTTTGCCAAAGTTGACAAAAGTAAAATTGCATTTTGCTTATTTTACCTAGCTTTTACATGTCAAATGATGATGCCATGCATAATTTTGAGACCACTAATGTGAGGCTGCTATGTCAGATTCCTCAATTCTAATGCAGCAGCTACAAACTAGAAACCACATAGTTTGTTAAGGGAACTCTAATTATGTATGTTCATCCAGTAGTTGCTTAACATTAGTGGACACAAAATACTTGACTTTCCCTTGGAATGGATTTGCCAATGTC
>JALLOT010004523.1:0-10221 GCA_036939595.1 Thalassiosira livingstoniorum | reverse complement strand
TTGGCCTTTTTTTCTGGCCCACTGATGTGGAATACAAAGGCGTAAGACTTCTTATAGTAGGAATCCAAACTTTTGCACTGCCTGTCCTTCTCAAATGACCCTTAATACTCTGTAGGATTCTACCCAAGACACACCAGCATTCCCTTCAGGACTGCAATTAAGACTGTCATTAAGGGATTGCATTTAACAGTCTTAGCTGTAACTTTTGTGCAATTTTGCGGCACTGCAATAGTCCTATGGGCTCTCTTCCACCACAGCAAAGACAATCTGATGTTCTTTGCTCTTTCAAAAACACTATCTCCTCCATTCCAATAGACTTTTCTTTCTTCCATGTCAAATGACACTTGGATAGGGTCCTGCATTGGGACCAGCTTTCCTTCGACCAGCAGCAGAATAGCTTGTGCAATGCTGATGCCAAAGATGCCCCTTTGTCTGCTGTCTCTACAAATTCTTACATATTGAGTTCATTTCCAAATGAAAAACTTCATGTCACTGTGGGACCTGCTAAGTGTACGGCAGCACCTCAATCTCAGATATATCGTTGTTGGGGGGAAGGTGTGACTAAAACAATCTTTCATGACAAGAAGATTTTTCACAAAGCCTTTTTCCACAAGGTGGACTGGGATTCTATTGAGTGCTTGTCCAACTCAAGGGGCCCGGCGTTTCAAACTTGGCTCACAAAACATGTCACACACATCTGCAGGACATATTGCCAACTAATAAGGATCAACAAGTCAGTGGAGAACAAATGCCCTAGCCCTAGCTGTGGCCAACACGATGAATCAGTGAAACACATTTTGTTGTGTCTAGATCCACTACGTATTGAGATGTTCAACAAGTCTGTTGAAGAACTTTGGTTGTGGCTCTGTGAAACAAGAACTGATAAATCCTTGGTTACAGCAACCATGAAATACATCACCTCATGTGACCGGCTCACATTTGTTCAATGCCTTCCGTGTTGGTGCTCCTATACTGCCATAGCATGATCTCAGGACAGACTGGGCTGGCAGTCATTTATGGAGGGACAGATATCAGTCCTATTTTATGACTACTGTCTTCTAGATATGTTGGCCTGATGGATTCAGCAGAGTGAAAGGAAGTGGACAATTTTTTAGTTTCTAAGCTGGTTGGAATTGTCCATTCTCAGTGGCTATTTTGCAATCAGGCCATACATCATAAAACTGAGGGTTTTACTCCTGCCCGACATGAAGACCTTTTTATTTTTAGCTGTGTTGAAAAACTCATGGCTACGGATCCTACGGACCTTCTTGAGGATCACCGTCACCTCTTAGAGATTGATTTTTAAAAATTGGCCGCTGGTACGGCTGCTGATAGAGCCTACTGGGTGGAGGAGATGGACTCTGCGACTGCAGCATGGGAGATGTCTGGTTCGATGTGCTCGCTCTTCCACATGCCGTTGGGTCCAACGAGTCATGGTTCATAGGCAGGTGGTAGTGCGACCCTTGGAGGGCACCACTAGTAGGTCTTTTCCTCCTTTGTCTTCTGTACAACAACCTAGCACCCCTTCTCCTGTCGTGCTGATTGCTGGGAATATGCGGTGCCGCTCGTGGCAAGTAGGATCTAGTATTCTTTAGTCCATTTTTGTGGATTAACTATTCTACCTACTTTTACTGTGAAGTAGATGATATGTATGGCCCTGTGCTGTTGCTGTACTACGATGCAAAAGAAAGACAAAAGTTATGCTCCTCTTTAGTTTTTACTAGGTGATTTTTTAAGACGAATTTATGAATTTATTGCCCAAATGAAGTTGAAGTCACGAAAAGTTGTGATTAAATCACATGCTATTTACTCATTCCAATGCCATGACGTAACACGTGACGAAAACGAAAACTCCATTGAATGATTCAATGGCGAATGGCGAATGGCGAGGGACGAGGGACAGATGTAGAAAATAGAGATTGGGATGAATACAAACCACGAAGCAATGTTTGGAGCTAATGGTCGAGGGATAATAAGAATGAGGAGGTAGACAGGACAAACTTACAAATGCTAATCAAGATTTGTACGGCACTTACATCAGCTGGAGGTTCAAACAGGTTCAAACACAAATAATAGAGACTTCGTGACATTATGAGTGATCACGCAGACGCCGACGATGGCACCTTCCATTCCGACAACGAAAATGGAATCCACATCCAAAGCCATCTCCAACAACCATACCATCGCAGTAACAGTCACCACCACGAAGACGAAGACCACGAGGAAGAGGGAACACTCGAAAAACTTTACGATTCCACTGTCAACCGTCCTTGCCAAGCCCTCGGATCATGTGGGACCAATGCCACCAACGCCATTGAAAATATGAGCATGTGCCAATGTCAACCCCACCGAATACATTTCTTTTCCGTCTTTGGAAGTACACCTACCGGTCATGGACAGGCGGATGGGGGAGTTGTTGATGAATCTCCGTATTTGTACTCGCCGTCAGCGCCAGTTGGACCAGTTAGTTGTGAATACTGTGGAAAGGCAAATACGGAAGATTGTAAGAGCAATTTGCCAAATGATATATATGACTATTACGACGAGAATGGGGGTTACAATTACAGCTATGAAATGAATCGCAAGGGCAGCGTTGTCAGTGGAGGTAGTGGCGGAACAAGTGGAGACATTGGTAAACAAAAGCGTGTTACCAAAAGTCAAAACAAAAATGATAGCAATGACGCACACAACAAAGAGCCGATATGTCCCCGACCAAAACTTTTTTTCCTAAAAAAGAAACCACCCTTTGCCACGCCTGATGGATGGGATCCAAAGACTGGTTACAGAGAAAACTTACTGGAACCTCCCAGCTCTATGGATGCACGAGTAGCAGCTTGGGGAGAAGTGCGTGGTGCAGTAGGACGAGGTAGTATGAAGGTGCGGCAAAATGGAAATTATGCAGGGAGCGGCCATGGGGAGAGTGAAATTTCATTTTCCAGTGATGGAAACGGTGGTGCTGGTGGAGGTCGTGTTGCTGAGAAAGGAGAAAGACCGACTTCACCCGTTACTTGGGTTTCTGGTTTGTTGGAAAAACTGTAAAAAAAATGTAATACTGAGTTTGAATGATTACTTGCGATCTTGCGCTGCAAGTCCTTTTCATTTTTTTTAATATCATTATTAGATACTAGTACTTAACACAAAAATAATTATTTCCATCCTCAACAAAATCCTATTCAATCCAAATCCCCAGGAAATTTCTCACAATGGTAATCATCATCATTTTGCCAAAGAAAAGTTACATAGTTCCATAGATGAAAGAATATAGACGAAACAAATTGTTTCAATTCAGCCCGGAAAAAGGAATTTACTTGACTGAAAAGTAAATCAGTGCATCAATGCTCCTTTTCCTCAAATGATCAGTTAGTGAAGACTTTTTATTCAAATACTGTTACGGAACAAAATGATTTCAGAAACCGTGCTTCATGGGCAATGAGTTCTAACTTAACTACTTTTGAAAGGTCAATTAACCCTCATTTTCCTCGTTTTCATCATTTTCTTGTTCCCCGTCGCCCTCTTCCTCAACTAATTCAGACACTCGCAATGCTGTCATCTTACCCAACCCAGCATCTTCAAGTGTCATGATCACAACGTCCTCCTCCCCATTATCATCTTCCTCTTCCTCACTAACATCCTCTTCATCACCATCCAAAACCTTTTTCTCCTCCACGTAAACAAAAGTCTTTTGACCATTCATTGTAGTCAGCACTACTTTCTCCCTCTCCATCCCATGAACTGCATCTACCCAATTCAAAACATCATTCGTAGTAGTTTCTGCTGCCAAAAACCTCCTTTGATCCCGTTTCCCGTCTGTGAACCTCAAAGCTATCGTAATCACCCCCTCAGTTACACCCGCTTCAGGTTCGTCTGGCAAAGATTCCAGTAACAATTGGCGTCTCTCCTCTAATTTCTCCTTGCGGATTCTTTCTTGTTCCTCCTTCTCTTTTTGAATTTGTAACTTTTGCTCCTCTTCCTTTTGACGCTGTGCATCTTCTTTGATGGAGGTGGCATACCCTTTGGTTCTCTCCTCCAACAGCCGAACCTCTTTTCTATCATGTTGTAACTTGGCATACTCTCGCAAATGGCGTTTGCGTATCGAAGACATCCATGCCATTAGAGTTTCTGGTGTAGAGGGAGGCGGATNAGAGGGAGGCGGATGGCAATGATGTTGTGCCAAGAGTCGAGGAGAAACCTTGAGGCGCTGTGTAGATGTGTCAACGGTGGATGCAGGATAAATGATTGCGAGAATAGGCGCTTCTCCCTTTGATTTACTTTTCTTGCTGCTACTGGTAGGTGGCTTGACTTTGAGCCGTTTCATTGCATTTTGAATATCTGATGGTGAAGTAGATGACTCATCTCCATTGCATATCCATACGTAAAAGGAACCGGTTGATTCGGCCTGTTTCTTCCCAAGTGGTTTTCTGTTGACCATTTTCACTAGATCTGGGCTGAGTAGGTTAGGGATGGCAATTTTGTTGTTTCTGGATGGACCCCCGCCACCTTTTGCTTTGGGTGATATGTAACAGACTAAGAAGCGTGCATCAGCATTTGCTTTTTGGAGTGCTTCTGTCAGGGTGACTTGCGAACTCAACATTATGGATTGGTATTTTTTGGATAATTTACCATTGTCCTCCGTAGGGATATTGGCACCATACTGTTTGGCCATTTGTAAAAGAGCAAGGTCATGATTTGGTTGTGGCTTGTCATCGATCCCGCCTCCGTTGCAAACCAATGCAGCTTCGCTGCTATGTTTTCTGCGCTTTCGTTTCTTGTGCCCACGACCCTGATGGCGGCTATGGGAATGGATTTTGCTATTTGACGTTTCATCGCCATCACCCAACATTTCTTCATCAGGACGAATTGCTGCTGCATACATCTCCTCGATAACATAAGCCGTCCTTCCCATCAAAGTGTGCAAGACATGTGGTCCCTCTGCCCCGGAACCAACTTCAAAATCATCCCCCGAATCACTTTCTTCGTTCGAAGTAGACGATGTATTGCAGAACATGGCACGTACACCAGCCTGACACGCCCTCCTTGCAGCTCGGACCAACAGATACGCATATCGTGCCACGTTAGAACCCCGAGATGAAATATATTCCGCCAATGATTGTTGTTGGTTTGGTTTCAACGATAAGAAAGATAATAGTGGGTTGGTCAAAGAAGGACTTCTTTCATCTACATCTTCCTCGGATGAATTTTCTTCTCTTTCCTCTTCATCGCTCGGTTCATCCACACTACTCTCGTTGTCGTATTCGTCCTCTCCTCCACGTGGCACAAGAAACGCTGTGCATGCTGTATTTGTACCAAACCCATTCCTGAGAGTATTGCTTCTTACGTCGGCTATTGGCGTGGTAGATTTCGTGAGTGCCTTCGCCACTTGTGCCAAAAACGACTTTTTCTTCAACACGTGAGGATGTATGTTTGCAATTGATGTTGATAGACTTTCAGTAATTTGTAACGGCGGTGACTGAGTTTGAAAGATGGCATAGCCGACACTTGAACGAAGGGACCGGTTTACGGGTTTAATTGGGAAAGTCTGCGAGAGATGATTCGACAGGCGACGGAAAGAGACCGCTGGAGTCAATGTCGATGTCTTTGATTCCACTGATCCAACTGCAACTATGAAAATTGAACAGATGATTCCTTGTAGTTTCAACAAGGATGATAAGTTTATTCTGCACATTGTCCTATTCAGTCTCCGTTGAAGAAGTTGGGTTTGGTCTTTGTACTGATTATTTTGGGAGCGGTTTGTTGTTGAGATGAGAGCTGTTATCTTTCCGTGCTGTTATGTTGAGAGTTGAGAGTTGAGTTGTTTCTTTGGAGATTGATGACTGGATGGATGGATTGTTGTAGTATGGTAAGTACCATACCTAGTACCATACCATAATATTATGTAAAATAAAGTACGTACTTACTACGTACATCAAGTATTGTACCTACTACCTTATTAGGTAGGAGTGCCTACTACGATATCACGAAAATTGAAAATTGCATCCACGTGGATGGCTTCTATTGTCACAGCTCACAGCGAGCGTAGGTATTGTATCTACCATAGTATCGTAAAATGGCATGGGGTCAATTAATTATCTACTTACAAACGCTGAATGAAGCTGACGGACACTGACACCGTCGTCGGCGTAATAAATGCAGACGCCTTCCGACTTCCGAGCCACCTTAGTTAATCGCCAACAACCAATAGGTAGGTAGGCTTGCTTCTCCCCCGTCGTTATCTCCAAATCCTCCAAGTTAAAATCCTTCACAAGCCGGTCCTCCCTCAGCAACTCAGCAGATCATCAAAACCTAATTTCAACTGCTTGTCAATTTCAAGCTGCAACTCATTGTTCTTCTTGCACGCCAGCAGACCCGTCTTCCGATCATGAACTACATACCATACAATGTTTCGGTAAATCTACTGCCCATGAGTTACTTGAAGCAGGTGCACTATCAATCCTGGCATCCATTTCTCTTCACTTAGTCGACTCTCCGCCACCGCCAAATGATTCAACTGAAATTCAAAAGTATACTTGCACATCGTATCTTCGAGAAATCTACCCCAGCCAATGTGGTCTTGGGCTTTTGCCAAAAGTTGGAACCGAGGGGGGGAGGAGCGAGCAAGTTTCGTCATGGACAAAGTTGAGCGAGTCTGGAGGAAGGAAAAACTTAACTCCCTGAGGCCTGGGTCCATCTCATTCTCCAGCATCCATTCCACCATCAGTACACTCTGCCTACATTTGTGGAGAATGTGTGCCATGCAACCGTGGAACATACAGCAGTGGAATTCAGATCAAAGATTTGACGCAGGTCCAACTTCAGTTTGCTCCGCCATTCAACTCCTCCGTGTGAATCTTGTGTTCCTCCTGCTCTCTTTTTGCCTATTCCTTCCATTCGGGACTTGTTTTTCCCCCCACAGTATTCTCACGCCAATCCACACAAACTCAGTAGCAGGCTTATTTGGCCGATGTGGAGATACGGTGTCTTGCGAGAGGATGGGATTGAATGTTGATGGAGCTAATTCAAAACATGAAAACGCCCATTATGTTTCACTTCCAGTTCCTCGCTCTGACATTGGGCAAAATGAGAGCATTCTTTGGTGTTCGGAAAACAACACTCATTTATTTCCAAGACTCCCATCTCGTCGAGACTGCTTCACTTCATTTTCAATGGGGACCTTAGCAACGGTGGCAGGTGCGGGTCATGCAAATGAATTGACAGCTTCCCATCTCAAACCAATCCAAAACGAATTTCAATCTCCTATGCCAGAACCAGTACCAGATCCAATTGTACTTCCGCTGGAACCTTCTTCAGGAGGGACTTTTTGTGTGAGAGTTACAATTTCATCTCCAGAGGCAACAACGTCATCATCCAAAAATGAAAATGGTTCCAAATTCGATGTTTTTTCTCGGGAGGATTTTCGAGTTTACAAAGCAATTGTAGATACAGGATCTCCTTATCTCGTGTTACCATTTCTTCCTGATTATCCACACCTTGAACGGACCGAAGAAAGCAAATTTTCTCGGTGGATAAACAAATATCCTGCACTGGCATTCATGAACTCTGCAGTGAGTTTTGTTAGCCAACAATTATATGCTAACATTGAGAGTGCTCCTCTCATGCCCCTTGCACTTCCTCCATCAGAGTATTTGCCAACAGAGGAAATTTATGGAGCTGTCAAAGGGAAAATTAATTGGAAATCTGCATATTTTACCTTCAGTGATCCTCGGCTCTCTGTGTCAATGGGATCCAAATCGAGATTAGGACAAACACATTCACAACCATTGGATCCAATGAAAACTCATTTAGATGAGATGGAGCGGTCACCAGTGGAAACCATGGGCGTGTTAGGGGAGCTGGATTTCGATCTTACAAATGAAGCCACAGGAGGCGGGAAATATGAACCCTTTGCACTCCTTGGATTGATACAAAACAGCAACCCTAATGCAGACAAGTCGCGATTCCCAGATCCTCGCCCAACCCTTTTGGAACAGGAATGTATCTTAGCGAATGATGGAAATGAAATCAAAAATGACTTTAGTAACAGCTATGGCGTTGAGGCCAAAGGTATGGATAGAAACTTCCAAATTCAATCATTTTCGGTTGATGGCCCAAACAGAGAGCTGACACTTTCTGCAGGAGCACTAATTTCGAATTCCACGCCGGGTCCAACTAGTTTCATGCCTCTTGTGGACTTACGACCACTAGGTGATTTTGTGGATCACTATGCAGTGTTGGTAGACTCGGTGTTGTTTGATGGTGTAGCCGTTAGTTCTCAGTTGCTTAAAGAATTTTCTGGCGAGTTGGTGGAGCGACCAATTGTTGCTGTATTTGATACTGGATTGACGGGGTGTCTTATGACCCGTCCGTTTTGGAATGTAATGCAAGATTTCGTTAGGTCCAATCGTCATGAAAACAGAGATCAGTATTCTAAAGTCAATGATGGGCTATTTCAGTCTGTTGTGGTAAATGTGGAGGAGGTAAGTACGAAAAGTCAAGAACCAAAGCAAAAGCGAAAAAAATCATTTAGCAAAATTGGTAGTTCTCTTGAGAGAGAACCCTATTTGTTTTATGTCCAACCAATTGATCTAGATTGGTATGATAGTGATCAAAATGCCCCTTACACTATTGTGCTGGGACAAGCTTTTCTTCGACGTGGTATCTTGACAGTAAATATGAACGAAAGAATTGCTGCTTTCGAATAACTCATTATCATTGATTTTTTCAGCCACTAAACTTAACTTTCTGCAATTAAAAGGAACTTGTATGTAGACATTTTACCATGAAAATGTTGTCCGCAAGCCTTGATGATGTGTCTTAAAGAAACTTCAAACTACCTTTTACCAAAAAAAATGAACCAAAAATAATCCGCCTTTTCTGCCATTGACAAATGTTTCATGTATTGGTTTTCCCTGTTTCTTTACTTCTGACAGAAACTGCATTCACAGACAATGCAATCCATTCCAACAATGTAAGTATACTCATGGTCAAAATTTTGATCATGAGAATTACGTTAAAACAAGAAATTTGCCTGTTTCAATCCGCTGTCTTGTAAACAAAGAAATCCAATTATACTTCAAAACCACACCACAACCCCTTTCTACATCATTTAGCCTTTTCATTTAAATTCTGTTTACACTGTTTGGAGAGTGCACTTTCTGCTTGGATTTTTTGCATTACAAATCCTTTCCATATGCCTATTCGTCAGAAGCTCACATGTTTCACAATTTCCTTTGCAGCAACTGTAGGCGGCCTTCACACCTGAGCAAATTACACAAGGCAAAAAGTTGAGCAGGTAAGGTTTCATCAATGGGTTAATTCATTGACAAAAATCTCTTACCTGCAGTAAGCACTTGGCTGATTTTTGACTGGCCACTGCTTTTACAGGTTTTCCACTGACAGTTACTTTGCGGCAATTGGGTCATTTACATTTCAATTCAGAGGTTGTTGGAGAGGGAGACACAAGACATGATTAAGAAATGAAAATACCCAAGCTCAGTTGTCAGTCATGAAACCAGAAGATTTTCAAAATAGTGAACATTTAACTTCACATCTTGTGCAAGGTATCTTTTACTAACCTGCATTTGGTGGCTTCCTATTGTTGGCAAATGCATTTTTTGTGGCATAGTCAAAAACCATTAATTGGCTTGAAGTAGAGGTGAATTTTTTATGGTGAGTGGCAATCCATCAGCTGTGAATGCAGTCTGTAATCTTATTAATCTTCTTATTAATGATACTTAGCATTAAATCACCAAAATGTGAAGATATTGTATGTTTGAATAAAAAACCATGATGTTTTTTTTTCTAACGGATTGCCAATATTGTATGGCACATTGTTGGAAAGATCTGAATAAAACAATTCCAATGGTGTGTGTGTCATGACCTAAAATTGATTGTGGTTGACATAATTGAATGACTTTTTTGGCCATTTTCTCTTTGAGGTTTTTGATTGACAAATGACTCTCCATTTTTGTTTGATTAGATTTCAGTAATGGCTTTCAAGCTAAAGTAAAGAATAAATTTGTTCTGGTTGAAGAAAATACTCAAGGTCTGTAATTTTGAAATCTGTGATTACATTAGCTTACAAAGTTGTTCATAAATGATGATAATGTTTTATTTTTTTTTACAGGTTTTCAAAATATTTTTCTTCAAACGGTTTGAAGTACATGAAAGAGCATGTATGAAAAATATTAAATTTATTTTGCCAAGAACCAGGATGGCCAGATCGGA
>JALLOT010004522.1:0-10212 GCA_036939595.1 Thalassiosira livingstoniorum | reverse complement strand
AGTCAATGCCCGCTCAGTCTATCTACCTTTATCCACGGTACTCTCCCCTAAGAATTAAAAATTCCTACATACGAATTCCTCATGTAAAAATTTGGTATGTATACTTTAGTCAAGAAAAATTGACTAAACCTGGAAGATACGTACTTACTATTATAAGTATATTAATTGCACAAGATTGCACATTATTGCTTATGGCGAGCGTGCCAATGCCCAATGCAATGCCCAATGCCAAAGCTGACTAACCATGTTTATTTTATCTTAAAATTGGTGTGATGATTATTCAGGATTATTGTGCTTTTGTTTCGTTGGGGAACAAGTTTAAAAGCAGTGTGTGCTCAAATAATGCACCATACAATGCTGCTTAAGCTTACAACAATTGAGCCACATTTTCACCATGAGGGTGCCTTTTCCTTCTCGATATTACTTCCTTGCTGCGACTTTGGCAGCGATTTTGCAGCATTTTCATGCATCCGCTCGTCTTTCTGCTGGTAACGACAATGTAGAAAACTCTCATGACCACGACACACGGGACCACAGAATATTGAAACAACCAGAAATTGGCACCTTCCTTGCAATGCCGCGATCGCCACCAAGCATTGAGCTGGATGGAGGACTGATCTACGACATGAAAAACGTCAAAGAATCATGGATGGATCGCACTGCTCCTCGACTCGTGTCTGGCGTCAGCCGTATATCTCTTCCGCGGGGTGCCACCCTGTCGGGAGCCACGGTGGATCTGCGCGGCAGAAGGCCCTCGGTTGTGTTCAAAGGGAGACAACCGGACGGTATTACTTTGGGCAATCACAGCGTGCTCGCCGTGAGGGTTGTTGCTGCGGATGACGAGTATCGATTTAATGAGACCGAACTCAGCGGTTACATATTTGAAAATGGCATGGTGGCTCAATTCGAGGCTTGTTCCTATGGGAAATTTTCGTTGAGAGAAGCAGATGAGAGAGAAGGTATAAATACACAAATATTGGACGGGGTTGTAACCATCAAGGTTGACACCAGTGTATCACAAGGACACAAAATCATGAACAATGCAATTACACGAGAAATCATCAGACAATTTGGTGTGCCTCCTTATTCTTTGGCTGATTTCGTGATGTACTGCCTTCCTCCAAAAGCGTATTCTGGTGTAAGTGGCGGTAAGAATTCATTTCTTTTGTTTTCTAGATCATGCATGTTTTGTCTTAATGTTGTGTTGGATTTCTTACTTTTCAATTTCAGGTAGCGTATGCTTACGTTAATAACTGGAGCTCCGTTTACAATAATAAATGGTATGTCTATGCTTCAACCTACATTGTTGTTTTTTCTTTGGGCTGTGATGCATTGTTTTCAATGCCACAGTCATGTCTCAATTTTGAATTCTTGTTTTTTTGAAGGTGTAATTCTTTTTCGCTTCAAATGCATGAGATTGGTGAGTTCGAACAGTGACCCAGTTGGTGCCTTTTTTGTCCAGTATTTGCTGTAATTTATGATATTTGTATTTGTACGTTGCTTCACTCTTCAAATTCCGGCGATTTAGGGCATGTGAGTTTTTGGATTTTTTTTAATGAAAATATTAATGCATCGTCGTGGAATTGATTCGATACTTTTTGTAAATATTGATCAATTGAAGAACATTGGGTTTGCACACTCTAACGAGGAAGAAGAATACAGGGATCAGTCCGGAATTATGGGTTATTCATACCCTAACAAAAATGGACCAAAAATGTGTTTCAATGGGGCGAAAAGTTTTCAGTCAAGGTGGTACGATGATGCGACTGTCACCATTGCACCAACAGAAACAACGAATAACAGTTACGTGGGGAGGATATATGGAGTGACTGATTATGCCGGTGATTCCAGTCGTGTGGTTGTAGTAAAAATTGACGATATCTCATCAAACACTGATTTCTACGTCTCGTTCAATACGAAGACGGACATCAACAGTGGCACCCAAGACGGCCCAAATTGTGTGATGATATCGACTGCAGGGGCAGAAGGTATTGCGTACTCACCATCAACTTTGCTTGCAAAGCTGTCGCAACGACAAACTTTCACCATCGATAACTTTGCTGGATCAGGAAACAGTGTCTCTATTTTCGTGAGGAAAATTAACACAAATGCAAGCCCCAGTTTCGCAAAAGGTGATTACACATGTTTTGTTGACTTTTTATCGTTTTCTTTGTGTTGAATACGTTTTCATATTGTTCGTTGCACATGATTTGTCAAAGTCTTCATTTCGTATGATGACAATGCTGATGGCGCTGACGCAGGACTCAACACAGACGACTACTGGTAATTCATATGAGAGGGCTGGGCTGTTCTTTCCCAATCATCTGTTCGATGCGAAAAAAATGTATGGAAATTGCTCATGAATTTGTAAGATGTGAAGTTAGGTTGTAAGTAGTTGATAGCATAGGAAAATTTAAAAATTGTAGTTGATTTTGATTTCAGTTCGACTTCGATTGTTTGACAAAAATTGCTGTCACCACAGGTCACCAATGAACTGTTCGTAGGTCTAGACAATTTTTTTCCTAACGATACTCAATATTGATGTTTTTGGCTCGTGTTAAAATGAATCCACATGTAATGGGCAATGTAACCAACAGAAATGAACCAGTGTTGAAACTTGATCAATTTTAATTTCCTCATTAGTATCATGTTCAAATTAATGAACAGTGCCCCCCAGGAAAAGTAAAAAATACCAGCCAAAAATGATATTACTTACAATTTCCAACAATGATAAGTTGTTTGTTTTTCTACTTCTGGCATCAGGCCAAAGCCAGTACAACAAGTTCAAGTTTGGTTGTGAATCGTTTGAAAAGTAAAATATACCAAAAATTCAGGTGTATTCTACTGGAACAAAATATTGGTTCAAGTTGCAATCAATTTGGAGAGATTGTGCATGGGATCTTTGTTGTGATAAAATATTACTAAGTACACAAAAAACAAATGTCTTTGTTGGTGTATTAAAACTTTTAGTCATGTCATATATACTGCAGGAAAAGCCCTGTACATGGAGGTTGGGATCAATGTCATGTTGCAAAAAACCAAAGGCTTTTAAAAAATTGGCTTGTTAGCAGATCAAAAATTAAAACTTGTTAATTTCCCAAAGAAAAAAGTAAAAGCAGCTCTGGAGTTGAACACTACATTTTTGGTTTGTTTTAAAATGGCGTGTTTTTTTCTCAAGAAATGAGACTCTACTCATTATGGCTGAGGTTTTGCAAATGTTTGAAGCAAAAAGCAGGCACACATTTTTGAATTCATTTTCATCATTTTTTTAAAAAAGAAAAGATCATGTTCTTTTTCTTGAAGGATTTAATCCATGGTGAGAACTGGAATAGTTTTTAAATGAAATGGACTTCTTGGGCCTATTCTGGGTTGCAAATAAGGAAATATTATCCACAACAATGTGCTGACAAAGGAGAACTTCAATGGTACCAATAATGATGATGAAAAGTCTAATAGGAAAGGAAAATGAAGAGGAAAGGGAAAGGGAAAGGGAAAATATACTTAGTTAATTGGTCCATTGAAAAGTTACTAATTTTCTTATTGTCACTTCACAGTATGTGCTAGCTTGAAAGTCAATCTAGTGCATTTCCAAAAAACCAAATTAATGAAATATTTATATCTCCACCATAATGAGTTACTAATATCAGAAATTGAAATTTGAATTGATTCGACCATCAACAATGACATTGCAATTATGAAAATGACCAATGAAATCATTTGCGTTCTTTCATTCACCTGACTTTATCATGTTTAAACATGTATGCAACTAAAGAATAAAACCATCAATAAGAATCATTTCGATTTTGATGTGACAGCAAAATCTTCTGGGGCATTGATAACAACCATGTAATTGAGAATCAATTAGTTAATTGAAATGGTCAAACATTAATTTTAGATTAGATCCAGAAATCCAGTCAATGATACACCTGTTGATTTCATGCAACTTTTTTGAACAATGATATTGTGGAAAATCATTCCCATTGATGAGAGTTTTGGAAATTTGTGAAAACAAAACAAGAGTTTGATAAACAAAACAGGAATCTCAACTACTTGTCCGTATTGCTCTGGATAAATTATAAACTTTCAGATTTCAATAATTCACTCTATTCTTGTGCATCTGCATTTGGCTAAATAAATGATTATCCATTCCAGAAACATATTGTATTACTAATCATATCATCTTCATGGTTTGATGCTTGAGGGTTCTGGATAGGATTGCATAATCATGATAATGTCCATGTCACATTTAATGTAAATTTGATGTTACAAAAACATTTTTTTGGGGGAAATATCTTGATTACTTGACAAAGTCACTCTTTTTGAGTAGATCATGGATGAACTTATCTTGTATGTATTACCAACATGCCCAGCAGAGATGAGGCATTCTGGACTCTGGCTTGGATCTAGGATAACCCTAAAATTTGCATTTGTATCAATCTTCTCCTTGAATTTTGAATGGTGTGCTGTTTTAAGCTATCTTGTGATGTATAAAAATGAGTTCAATGGTAAAAAGGTCTAAACATAATAATAAGAGGAGATATTCCTTACCACTCCCTTTGCTGAATTTTTAATCATAGCCTGAAGGTCACTCTATGGAATTCACATGATCATTTGCAAATAGTAAATGAATTAAGGATGAGTCATCACAACATAGATGAGGTGGTGGCTCATGATGCTGGTTTCAAGGCATTTAATGATTTTTTTATGCTGACATGAATTTTAAACTCAATTTCATGATTGTTATGAATGGTATGGATATTTCGTTTTGATTTAGCTAAATCATGCCTTTTTATGAAGTTTTCATACCATTATGCTCCAAAATATGCTGGTTTGACAGGCATGAATAGGCATATTCTGGATGAAAAATTCCTCAAAGATCAGGAAATAATTCCAGCATTATGAGCCATCACCTTACATAAAAACAAATCCAAGTTATCATTTCTGTACTAACATTTAAGATATTACATCACATTAACAAAAAATAGAACTTAAAATAAAGTTAAAGTATTTGCTTAGTATCAAAATTTTGATGTAAATAAAGTAGGTTGCAAGGTACAAATCTTTAGCTTACTAGTATTGCCAATTTTGTGGCAAATTTCCTGGGACTGCTAGGGGAAGCAATTTTTCTGACACAACACAAAATTCAATCACAGGAAGAGATTAAATATTCATACCCACAGATTTTGTTGGCAGTCAGAGTTTTGCCAAGAAACAAGCAATAATGATGTGCCAAAAATTGTTTTAAAATGGGGGAGCAAAGCTATTTTATCCTTTTGCTATGTAGACTCTCTCTCTATCAAACCACTTTTCATTACTTTAAAAGAAACTTTTCAAAAGAAAATACCACATCAACCAACCATTTCCACTTTTACTGATTTCTTTATCCACTTTTCAGGGTTAACTACTGGGTGAGTCAATCAAACTTGGTGATTTTCCTTCTAATTCAAATGAACTATACCAATACATTTCCCCAACAATATTTACCTCTGCCTCTCTTAGGTAAGTGATGTATTAATTTTTTAGTTCAAAATTCTGATTTGCATTACCAACAATTCAAATCATGTTGTCTGGCTTCAAGAATAATCAAGTTAACATCACAGGAAAATGTAATTGATACCCTACTTGATGCTTTTTCAGATGACTTGTGTTGCATATCCCATGTTTCTCAAGACACTGTCTAGATTGTGTAAAGAATACATTCCCAGAACAATTTTTAGACAGCAACGCTTATTACAGAAGCCTCTGTTGAGCTTAGACAATACCATTTTCCTGATGATATGCACAGCATGTGATGAATGCAATAAAAATTTTAATGTTACACTTTAAAGTTGTTATATTGTTTCAAGAGTTAAGTTTAAGTCTGTATCTACATTCTAATATTTGCGATGGAACTTACATCTGCTTAGTACAAGCAATGACAAAGCTCAGACGGGGTTGGGGTCCTGTGGTAATTAATTTCTTACAATTGCAATTGCATAGTCATTACACAGCAAATCTGTCTCAAATAAACAAAAAGTATATGCCAAATAGAGGTTGATCTCAACTTGCTCATCCATTGCATTTTTGGTAGTGAAAAAATGGGACCCCCTTTGTTTTGTCACACTGTGATCTTTCTTGTTGAGATTTTTTTATGATTAGTTTGAGCATCACAAAAGTCTAAACTGTAAAAAATTCAATTGTTTTGATTTGGTTTCTGTTTAAAGCATTTATTTATATTTTTGTTCATGGCTACAAAACAGCTTGAATTATCAAATTGCACTCTTTTTCAAATTATAATCATTATCACAAATCTTGCTTGTAGCTTTAGTGGTAGTATTTGTAGATACAAACATAATAAAACTACAAAAAAGTAGATTTGATAGATATTTAATAATTATAATGGATATTTTAATTTATGACTAAAATTTAAAAATCTAAAGTCCATCATCCCTTTTGGTCATTAGATAGGTTAAATACACAGAAGGTACAAAGAAGAAAGTGACTAGAGACTAGAGTACTTATCTTGTTCTTTACCTAGGATCAGGATTTCCTAAGTTAATGCCAAATTTGAGGATTTAATTGCCAACATCAAATATTTTTTATCTTCTAAAAAAACAATATTTTTCTGTTGTGGAGACAAATGTTTTCAGAATTGGACTGCCTGAAGAAATTTCTATAGAGGAGGAGACCTCTGATTTTAATGATAAAAAACAACCACAGCTAAAATTGGAGGGTCCAATCTGTTCTCCATCAAACTTTAAAATGCTTTGTGCTGATATCTTTATCCCATTGTTAGTTTGTTTTTAAATTTTTGATTTACCTGTTGGTTAAGAAATTCAAGATTTTTTTGGATGAAGACTATATGGATCAATCTTCAGTGATAGTTACAATGCGTAAATTCTGTGGCTGACCTGTTCAAACAAAAAGTTATGAGTATTACATGGTATATTGCAACAACATCTATCCTGAAGGTTAACAATATGCACATCTTCATACATATTCAAAGCACACTGTTATCATATTTAAAATTACTTGTTTGAATGAAGAAAGACATTATTTTAATTGTTCATAGGGGCATCATCAAAATTGTTTGTTTAATTGTAATGTTGTATTGTGTAGGTTGCACCAATTTTTGTTTAGATTCTCTGTCCCTGTGGTTTGTAAAAGTAGGAGTACATGAAGAAGGATCTTATGATCAAAACTACTGAAATTGGTGATTGGATCTGAGCTGCCTTAACTAAGCTGACAATACTCTCGGCAAATCCTTTTGAAATGTGCTGTCTGATACAAATGATAACATTAAGTTGATATTTTCATTTTCATAACTTTTGTTTTAGAAAATTGTTGTAAACATGGATCTATTTTTCACCAGATTAACTTTTTCACTTTGTTTTGTGTAGTTTGTAGCCTGTTGAACTTGAATAAATCATTTTGTGAAATTTCAACTATTGAGAGGTGGAAAATGAAGTTTACCAGCTCATGATAATCAAGTCAAAAGAAGTGGCGTTTTAGCAGTTCAGTTTTTAAGGAACCATATTTTTTAATTGATGAGATCTCTTGATAGAGCATGCCCTTTCCCTCATTTTGTGGTAAAATTATTGAAATTAAAATCTATGTGCCTCTAGTTTTTTTGGGAAACCATGAAAAATTGATGTTGCTAAAAATCAACTTTTGAGTGTATTGTGAAAAGGGCAGTCTGGTGAAAGCTGGTATAGGGTATAGGAGGAAGTACTAAAAATGATCAGTCACAAATGAAAATGAGACAACTATTCTGGAGAATTGAACTTTACTAAACTTGCCATGACAAACAAATGGATACAATGTGGTTGAAGTTATATCATTGGTTTTTGGTGAAACTGGATGGTAAGCAAAATCAAATAATAAATCTTCAGTGACAAACATACATTTTATGGTGACATTCATTACCAATAGATTCGTTTCCATTTTATGCTTAACAACTGATAGAACAGGTTTGATTAAAAGAAATTACTGCACATACTTTACATAGTATAAAGAAACATTAAAATAGTATTGATATTGATTAAACAAGGCAAGTCAGCAAATAAAAAAGCAGAAAATTCCCTAAAAAAAACCTTTAATACACTCAAAATATTTGACATCAAAGATTGTATCCAGCTGAAAAGGGAAGAAAGAAGAGGTGACATGGGAAAGGAAGGTTTATGTAAAGAATGAAACAAGAATAGCTTAAACTTAAATAAGAAGTACCCTTTTCATTTCTTGTGTTAGAATTCAATTAGTTTCTGGCAAAGCATTTATTTGTCTCTGAAAAAAATGTATCATCACACTTCAAGCCCACTTGAACAGAAGGATGATATAGTGGGGGTTCAATAAGTTGCCACATTGAAATTGGGAAAATGACAATTCAGTAGGGAGGGACAAAGTAGTGGCAGTGACAGAAGTTTTAACAGGCTGGGGAGGGCAGTGACAGTGGTTAGACAAGTAAAAATGCAATGAAAAACTATGACTGAACACAAAGAAGGGTATTTATCATTTTCCATGATGATGGCAACCAACAAGAAAGCTTCATTACAAACAGGGAACAGATTTCAACATTCTAGAACCACAACAATTACTGTGGTTGTAGATTTTTGATGATGCCCTCATGGATGTTTTGTGCCCTAAAATCAAGACTGTGTGGTCTACATCAGATGTGTTGCAAAATCATTTGGTAAAAACATTTTACTCAACTGTGTGAATGTGACAACTAAAATATATTTTAGATGAACTGAAGCAAAACGGCCGACATTCTATTACAAAGTTTGTGAAATTAAACAAAAGACAATGATATCATTTTGAGAAATCACATATTTTTGTCTTAAAAAAGTCATGACTACTAATTGGGCAATATAGTTTTAGTTTTTATACAAAAATTAAACTTTAACTTTAAGACTGGAACTGCTTGCAAATTCTGACCTAAAAGTGCAACTGAACTAAGCATAAAGAAGCTCAACTTTAATTGATTCACACATACAACATACAGAATTATATGTATCTAAAATTTTTCAAGAAAAGAGAGAAAACCATCCAAGCCATTCTTGAATATTTAGAAATAATGAAGCTCAACAGAAAATATAAATTCAAAGCATCATATCCAAAGCAGACACCATTTCTTTAGACTTTAAACTGGTATAAATATAAAATATTTAATATTCAATTATGCATCAAATGGAATTGATTGCATTTTTTAATAACATTTCTACTGAAAAAATCTTTTATCATTCTGATGCAGTTTGTTGCATTTTCATGAACTCAGCTTGTATAACAAAAGTAGCACATGTTTGTTTTCTTGGAACATCCTTTTTCTTGTCAAAAAATTTGTAATGGTATGCCAGTACCATAGATTTGGGTACAAGGTCAACTGATTTTTTTCATAGATACACAACCTACCATGCATCAAAATTGAAAACTTGTTTTGATGAAAATCCATTGGTGTATTTAGCTTAGACATACTGTAGTCAATTGGGAAGCAATGAAGTTAAAAAATAGGGTCTATTTCATCATAATAAAACTGAAATATAACACAGCAATCAATTGGAATTAGTCATTTAAATTTCCTTTTAATTAAAAAACTTACTATTTTGGAGGATGTAAATCATTATTTCTAACCACTAAAACCTACTTGTAGATATTGTTCAAATATCTATCAAATCCTACTAGATAAATAAAATTTAAGCCCCCCATGTATCCTTGTACCTAAACATATAGTATACATAACATTGAAGTATTGAAAGGGTTTATTATGATCAAGACAATTATATTCATTTGTATTGAATGCCTGATCTATTTGTTTGTTCAAAAAACATATGGCATTTCTTCTGCTTCATTTAATATGTTGTGTTTTCAATGTTCCCAGTTTTCCATTTTTCTACTGATTTGCCCTTGTTATCAGACAGACAAGTGTACTACTACAGAACCAATTTAATAACCAGTCAGTTTTCTTGAATACTTATTCTTGTTTCAGTGGTGTTATGTTGAACTCCAACTAGTACAAAAGAACACAGAAAAAGTGCACTGCTACTGCTACCTTTCTGTTATTGTTCTTTTTCACTCAATAGAGTTCAAAAATAATCTCACATTGACTCAGCATCAATTTTTCAGTCAGTCAGAAATAGAAAAAAAAATAGATTGCTATTTTTCTGAGTTGCTGAACTCAATTATTTTTTTTCTGCAGTTGTTCAGTGACATTATCGCTAGAACTTTTCAAAAGCGATC
>JALLOT010004521.1:0-10213 GCA_036939595.1 Thalassiosira livingstoniorum | reverse complement strand
AACAAATCAAACACATGTAATAGATTATAATCT
Organism: Thalassiosira livingstoniorum; assembly: GCA_036939595.1. Taxonomy (NCBI): domain Eukaryota; phylum Bacillariophyta; class Thalassiosirophyceae; order Thalassiosirales; family Thalassiosiraceae; genus Thalassiosira; species Thalassiosira livingstoniorum. The sequence goes on along the minus strand of JALLOT010004521.1, from coordinate 10,180 downwards.
ATTACATGTGTTTGATTTGTTTTCAATTCAATTTCATTAACATAATTTTTTAAGCTTACTAATTGAAATCATTTAAAATATTTCCAAACTTTATCTTCTTACTATCACTTGTGAAATAAAACTAAAAAAGAAGCTTTTCAAAACAGGGAAAAACTGAATATTGGTGTAAGCAGTATCTCACAAAAATAGTTGATCCTCATTAGAAGTAATAGTTTCAAGGAATGATTGGAAGGTAACACTTTGAAAAATACTTTTGAATTCAAAACCAATCAAAGATTTTGAAACTGACTAAGAGCAAAATCATCTATTTTGCAGTACTTTGGACTTTGTTGCTCAAATCTTTATCCAAGATTCAAAAATGAATATTCATAAGATCCAGATATTTTTTTTATTCTTTTCTATCAATATTCAAATACCTCACCTTTAGTTGTTATGGGCATTAGCTTTTGGAGACTTCAGCATGATCATTATTTTGCTTCTGAAATCTGCATACTAGTTAAATGTGTACATTTGAAAATTTGCACTTTTCTATTTATTTTTGAGTGTTTTCATGATGATTTGATGTTGAAAATATTTGACTTCCTAATTGGGCTACTACTATATTTTTAATTAATCTCACACACAAAACAAATTTTGATACAGATATTGATTTTAATTTAAACATATTAGAAAGCATATAAAGCAAACCTTAACATTTTTGCTGTGAATTGCTATGAACAAAACGAAACTGTGAATCTACTCTAAATTCAATTTTTTCTCAGTATTAATGCCTTTTGATGCCTTTGAGGGGGAAATAGGTACTAAGTACTCCTTCTGTGTTTTGTTTAAAGAAAGAATAAATATCACCTTGTATTATCGAAAAGTTCGCTAAATTTTTACTATTCTTGTTGCGATCACGACTGACGACTCACGACTCTTACTTTTAAAAGTTCTTGCTTTGCGAAAAGTACTAGTATGTATTCTAGTTAGAATATGAGTACGTAGGGATATTAGGTATTGTACGTAGTTACCTACCTGTATCTTTATAGCCCTACCTACTTACCTCAATTGTCCAACCAGGAACATCCCAAAGTAACGCTTATATCGTTATTTTTTACACGCTGGTAAAACCTTGAAACTTCCTTAGCGTGATATAACGTGACTGAAATTTAAAAAAATTAAAAAAAGTTTTTTTGCGGATTTTGAAACTAATCTTGATTTAAATCTCTTGATAAAAATTTAGCAAGTTATTGATTGCTTTTGAATGTTGTAAATGTCATAGATTATTCTATGATATCAAATAAAATGTCCTGAATGTTGTAGAATAATCCGTAGATGTAGTAAAAAATGTCGAAAATGTCATAAACATCATAAACGCCATATAAAATGTCATAGATGTTGTAGAAGACTTCTTCTGTTGTAAACAATAATAAAAAAAGCAATTTAAAAAAAAATAAGTTGTGTAAAAAAAAAGAAAATTATTTTTTACTGATGTACAACTTCATAATTAAAACTCTTGCAAAAATGCAAATTGCAAAGAAAGATGAAAAATAACTTGTTTTATTTGAGACAACTATAAAATTGTTTTAATTTTTAAGCTTTTTTATCAAAATAGGTAACATTTAACAAAAAATGACGAATTTGGTTTGATGAATTTTTTGAGATGGCTTTGTTTCCATTGTAGAACTCTACATACACTAGGCACATATATAGATACCGTACCTTTTTATGAAGTAGAAAGTAAAAATTAGTATCATACACTAATGCATTAATTCACATAAGTACTTACTGTAGTATGAAAATGTACTCTTTCAATAATAGCCACAAGATGCATATAACTAATGTGGTCTAAATTGCAGGCAAGTGATTTTGAAATGCCGTAAATGTGGAAGATCCCCAAAATTTCATTAATGACGTATATGTTGTTGATGTTATTTATGACATTGTAGATTATGTATTAAATATTGTAGAAAATTTGAAAATGTCATAGGTGAAGTTGTAAATGTAGTAAAAAGAAAAAAGTATAAAAAATCTGCTGAATAATTGAAAATTTAGCTTTTCTTTATTATTTTGTACCTTTAATTTGAAAAGTTTTTTATGTGACTTTCACGTTGTAAAGGAAAACATTTTTGTCACGTGAAATTTTGAACGATAACACGCTAATAACATGACTCTGGGATGTTCTAGAACATAAGTAGTAGTAGTAATAGTATGTAGTATTGTACAGTAGTACAATACCATAATATTAGCATTCAGGCCAACGATGAGATTCCAAAGAAGTTGATGGCATTGGCATGCCAGCGGCAGACAGCACCAACCAAGGATATCACCAACCAAGAGCGTCTCAGTAACACTCCCTCCTAATTTTCGAGCACAGGCAGAACATTGGGCTTTGAAATTCGAAAGCCGCACCATGAGAACTCGCAAATCATCTGGACATTCGGAGAGGGGGCAGGCGGGCGAGGCCAGCGGCATGGGCGACGGCGTCGCGTGGTTTTCCTCTTCCATGTCCTTATCATCCGAGGAGACCTACCAAATATTGGAGAATCGACGAGGGCTCAAGCGGTCTCAGGGGAAGGGAAAGGGGAGGAAGAAGTGTGATCGATATTCGACGTCCAGGGGGGCAGCGGGTTCTATCGAGGATTCGCTGACGATGGAAGATGGAACTTCGACCTGGAAGTTTGACATTGACGGACCAACGAAGCCGACGACGAATTCGAAATCATTGATGAGTGAATCAGCCATAGCACACGCCGCGACTTCGAAAAATTCATTCATCGAAACAAGCCCCGACGAGTCATCTAACGCGGCTACGACCGTCTGCGGCAAAGAGAAAGCAGGAAAAGAGACTCACACCCCGACGTCCCAAACGCCTACCAATGCCAAGGAGGAGGATGTCAAAAACAATTTCCAAGGTTCCAGCGAAAAAGCCAAGTCAACAACTGCCAGAAACGCAAGAACTGCCAACGATACCTCCAATGTCATCACCACACTCGATGTAACCCTACTCGCCATTCAAAGTGCACTCCCTTCCTTATTGAATGATGACGGAGACCCACCATGGAGGACCGAAGGGCATCCCTACCTTGGCAGACGAGTCAAAGTCTACCCACTTGTTGATTCTAGTACTAGCAGCAACACCAAGAGTCCCAAGCCAGGGTCCAGTGGGGGCCCAAAGAAAAACTCCAAGAGGAACAAAAAAGTAAAGAAAGTCATGGTTGGAACCATTGCAGCATACATTTCCCATGCGGATACTGATTCGATGGGAAATCCTGCATTCATTTCCCCCATAACAAATAAGAGGGAAGATTTGTTTCATGTGGTGTTTGAAGAGGGTATAGATTTGGTGATGGATTTGGAGGAGGCGGAGTTTGATTTGATTGGGGAGAATGAGGAGATTGATGTTGACAAGTCGGAAGCGATGGAAAAGGAGAACGAGAAAGAAAATAACGATGATTGTCAAAATGGTGATAGTGAGGAATTTGACGAGGAGCAGGAGGATGGGAATCTAGAAGAAGAAAAAGACAGTGGCAAGGAAAATTCTCAGAAAAATTGCTCCACTGGAAAAAGGAGCAGAAGGCGCACTTCCAAAGGAATCAACTATGATGAAACCGTTGGCAAGAACTCTTCTAGCAATTCCAAAGCACCAGAGGCAGAGAACAAGGGCAAAAACAATATCAAATCTTCATCTACAACTAGTAATACCAAAGGAACAAAGTCCGCATCCGCATTATCTCCCAGCACTGCCAGTCCCAGTGGAATAACTAGCTGGCGTGTATTGACACTGCAAAAGAAAAGTGGACAAGGAACAACTGTCGATGAAAGCAATAGTCACCATGCAAAAAGGATCTCTTCCATCAACACGTCTTCGCGTGGGTCCAGTGCCGCTCGATCTTCGCGTACTTCGATCAATTCTCTCAACAGTCTCAAAAACCTCAATGCCATCAATTCGCTGAGGCGGAGTCGATCGCCAACTCGGGGGTTTGTAACTCGTTCAGGAGACGACGAGGATTGTTCAGAGCTCGATGGTGGTAGAGATCGTGCTGCAAGGTGCAAGAAGAATCAGAATCTGTGAGATATTTTTCAGTTGTAATTTCTACTTCCATTGTTTGAAATCGCTCCTTTGTTTATTTTTTGTCACGGACGCCATCAATTATTTTCTATCACTCACTCACACAATGGATTCGTTCACAATTTTTCATTCAAATCTTTTTGCAGATGGACTTGCCACGGGTGCGGGGAATCGCAAGATGCGAAACTGAGATGTTCATCTTGCCTTTGTTCGAAGGGAGGAACCAACCGCATGGGCCAAAGCAAGCCCAAAGGATGTGGAAATCGAATCCGGAGCAATAGTTTTCAAAAGGGTGGAGGAGCACCCACCAAAGCTGTTGCTGCCGCTGTTGCATCAAAAATAGCTCGTGGTGATAGCATCGGCAAGAGGGTCACTTTTAGTCAAGATTCGGCGATGGCGAGTGTGAATGACAAGGAGAAGACCAGCCATCATGATGATATATGCACGGAGGGAAGCCGCAACAATGAGGTTCGCGATCATTCTTACGATGAGACCGAACAGGAAGAAAACTCGCAAGAAGATAACAATACTGAGGAAAGTGAGATCGCGAGTCACAGATCTGTGGAGCAGAGGCAAAGCAAAGATTCCCAGGAGCATCCATCATTGGTGGTTAAGGCTGATTTTGACATGAACCAAGCCGAGCATGAAATTTCTGAAGACAAAGATGTGAAGGAGCATCATGTCCATTCAAAAGTCGAACCCAACTCAGAAGCAAAATCAGATATGGAATTGGACCAAGAACACCTTTCAAGTCCCAGTGCAAGCAAATCAGAGGCATTGGAGTCGGAGACGAAGGCATCCATTGTCACTCCAAGCTCGGGTTCAGTTGCTACCCAGGAAACTACCACTGAGCAACCCAGCACAAAAAGTTTGCCTATGGAATCAACTGAGGGTCCATCTTCATCATTCAACGATGCATTGAAAGCAGCACTCAAAAGTTATTCTTCGAAGAACCCTGTACAATTATCACATAATCTCCCTCCACCAATACCTCCCCCATTTCTTTCACATCAAGAAGAATGCACTCTGCGTACTGCTTTGGCATTTGTGATGATTCAAGCAAAACGAAAAGGCAAGGAAAGAAAAAATGTGGGACCCGGTGCTTCCAAGTCAAGTCAGAATTCTCTTGAGTCCGTCATGAATAGTCGAAGTAATTCAATCGGTCGACGGAACACCGGACATTTTGAGGGAAATCATTATGATGGTGAACTTGATGAAAGGTATAGGGATGAAACTTCCCAAACAGCTTTGCTGGGAGGCTTGTTGCGACCACTCCATTCTTCAGCTAACATTTTTTCGATGTCGAAATCAAATGCAAATCTTGTTTTTGAACGAGAGATGAGCCACATACGCGACGTCCTCCGTATGGCTGTGTCGGCGGTACTTCCATTGTACAAAGGAGCACTCGAGAAGAGGAGGCCTTCGTCGGGAGAGGCTGTGTCGGATTCAAAGTTAGATGGAGATGGAAAAGAAAATATCAACAATGCACCGGCAACCAATAAAGGGCCCGAATGTGACAACGAAAATGCTAGCAAACAAGGAAACGATGAATCGACTGGTGACAGCAGTAGCAAGCACAGAAAAGCCCCATGTGCTGTTTATGATTTCGAAGCAGCAGTTCAGCCTGCAATGCATTGTAGAAATAGTGTTCCTCCTAAGTCAAAAGCAACAAAAAGCCATTTTGCAACTTTGGACGGGCTATGTCAGCATGCAATAGTGAGGATTTCTCGTTTGGTTCATAATCATTCGTTTACAGAAAAGACACGAACGAAGAAGGCATCGGGGCCAAACGATCGAAATAGCTCGTTTGGAAATATGAATAGCACAACACTAGGCACAGCGACACATAATTTGAAGGAGAATAACGAATCTCTTCCTCAACAGGACTCCGACAAAGTGACTAGAAACGGCACCAATAAGGCCGATGAAGGCAGAAATCGAGTCAGAGATGCAATAGTCAAGCTCATCCATGACGACGTCATTGGCAATGCATATCTTTCCCAAACATCCTTGCCAGCTAACAATTTTGAAAGTCAAATGAACTACGGTGATCGGGTAACAGATAGACGATTCAAAACAGCACAAACGACACAATGCGACGAACGAAGGATTGAAAAGATTATGGCATCATGCCATGTTTTGCATCGTCTGCTGTTTCTGGATAAATCTTGCTCTTTCGGTACCGAAGTAGTCATTTCAGCAACCAAAATTTTGACAGATCTCTATTACAACAGATATACAGGCAGGTCAGGCGCTAACAAAGACAATACTAGTTCAGATGAAGAAAACATCATCAGCGAGAGTGGATTGTCAACTGACAAAAATGCACCAATAAATAGACAAAGACAACACTCCTCCACCAAAGAGAGTGGGAAAACGTCTTCGAACCAAAACAAAGAGAGAAATCAAGTTGTGTCATCAAGATGGTGTGAGGCAGGTGTTGAATACGCTCATGATAGACATGAGCGTCGTTGCCGCGCTATTGAGGACATGGCATGTGCATCTGACTTGAGCCAAAAAAACAGTTTCTTTACTGGACGAAAACGGCAAATATACACCTCTCAAAATGAAAATCACGCAATGCCATTGAATGCATCACATTTACCAAAGCTTGCAGATGTTATGGCCGTTAATTTACTACGACTTCTTGAGGGCTCGGCGGCAATCAGACTGCATCATCGTCAGCAGCGGTTTTCTTTTGACCAATCGCTATCGTCTAAAGTTGCATCAGTTGCCGCATCAGAAATACTCGCCGAAATACGCTCCACGGCAGAAACTGAACTGACAATGCCCATTCATTCAGACGACGCAGCAACATTCTATTACAATGAATTGTTGGCAAAAAGAAATGAAAGGGTTTCACGCGGTGCAGTGTTTAGTTTCGACGACGTAACAGGCAAAGTGGCATTTCTTCGGCCTGGCGCCAAAATCTTGCTACGCCTTCATCTTTTTGATCTCATTAAGAAGCTCACTCTTTATGAGCGGGCATAAGAATTACACATTTCGAGAAATGAAACTCCCAGAAAAAGGCACAACTAATAATGCATTTAATCCTACAAAGTTTAAATCAGCTAAAGAAAACAATGAAACTCATAAACTCAAAGATGTTCCTCGGCCCATTGCAACATACAGAGTAGATTTTTTCGCTGAACTCATTCTTGCCCATATTAGTTTATTCTTGCACAGAAACAAAAAGATACATTGCTTTGCTTTGCTATTCTTTACCTTTTTGTGTTCTTTTTGACTTGATTGGAAGTATGGTTTAATACATAAACCAGCGACCCTAAACTGTTCACTCCAACAAAAACACTTACAGTCTACCCAGTTATTTAGAATTATCTCACAAACTGTAATCCGAATTGATTAAGAAGTTCGGGAACGAATTATCAATTCAAGTCATGTTATCATACCTCGGGGCAAATGCATAAATTCAGCTAAAGTGCAATGAATTTGGCGCCGAGCATGCACGTCATTGATCCAAAAAAGATATCCCGAAGGGGATAATCTTATTCCTCAAATAAAGTCAAGCTGAAGGATCCTCTCAAATATGGGACAATAATACTAAATTGGCATTGGAAGATTGCTTTCAATTTTCGTCACTCTACAGATACAAAGAAAATGAGTGATTTCTGGAATCACAATGGCATCACAATCCTTCTTTTATTGCTGTTGTGAAAAATCTTATCACAAAAAGGGATGCAGAATCAATGAAACAAATATGGCATAAATTGAAATATCTTAAAAAGTTACACATAATACTGTATGTATCTTGCTTCATCTTTTTGGCAGATATGCTTGCAAAAATTGAATGCTTGACTGCTCAATTTTTCACTTCACTGAGTGGATTGGCATGGTATGAAAATAATTTCAAATATAATTTGTCTTTGTGGTCCCAAAGTTCACTTGCTGAAGAGGTCAATGTCATAGTGCAGTGCCTGATTGGCCCATTTCTGGCAGAAGAAGCAAAGTTGACACAATAGATGAACACCTTGACTCCTTGTTGGAACCAGATAATTTGAGTGTGTATGTAATAAGATTGTGAATAAACAAGACAAAAATATAAGTGATCAAGTGGTATTCTGAAATTTCCACTTGTAGGCTGATTGAACAGGCTGAGCTCCAATCAAAGACCTAGCTGATTCAATAAAACATAAATAACGAACTGAAAATGAAAAACAGTATTTACAAGCAAAAAGAAAAATGCTCTGCCTTTAGGGGAACCAAAAAATGAAGGGAAATGTTATTGAGCCTGTAATTTTGTACAATAGTTTTCAACTTAATTTTGTAACTAATTGTGAGATTAGTGCTACATTTTAGGGGCAAGCAAATGTACAAGTTTGCAGGTAAAAATGTGAGTAAGTGCCACACTCACACACCTGGATCATCCTGTAAATTATTGCACTGTTGAATCAGTGCAATTTTTCAGTCACACTTTTCCAATTCTGCACAAGCATGAGCAAGTGCAGGATTGGAAAGTTGTGCCTGGAAAATTGCTGCTGAGTCAAGGTGTAATCATTTTTTAATCTTGTGAGTGCAAAAGCACGAAACAGAAAGGCATCGCCAGCCCAACTATACGGACTGGTCCTTTGAATGTAGACCTGAATATTGGTTGCGTACTACTAGTGGTCTGTTTGTGTGGGAGTACCAGGAGAGGGGCTGACTGTATTTAGTAGCCACTAGCTAGGGTTCCAACAAATGTACTGGTAAAAGGTGTAGTTTTTTAACATGATCAAGATCAATGTTAGCTGTCAGAGGGAGAGAGGGGGCAATAGCCAAAAAGCAACAGTACAACAGAAAACAAGCATTTTTTGTTTTTCTCTATTCCTAATATTTGTAACAAAATTTGTAACAATTCTTAATGGTTCTTGGAAAATCCCATTTACTAGTATTTTCATCATGAATAATTTAACTAGTGTTACCTTAATGTTGCATTAGATACCATATTATGAACATCAGAAATGTTAATGAAATCACCAATGCTGTCTTCACTACCATGGCCATGTTTCCAATTTGTCCCCACCACACCGATTCCTCCCCTGATGAACAGTGCCCCCTAGCGCTCTGGCAGATAATGCGGGTCTTCGGCCGTTCCATGCGGCAATTTATGCCATGCCGGGTTTCATGCCGATTGTGACTGGCTATGCATGCTTGAATAATTTCATGCTGGTGTTTATGCTGACTGACATGCGGCCAGACATGCCACCAAATGCATGCTAGCATGCATGCCAGCACACAAATAAGCATGAATGCCAACATAAATACCAGCATAAATACCAGCATGTGGTGCATGTGAGCCAGCATGCATGCCAGAATATGCTGCATTGCCTCAGTATGAATACCAGCATAACCAGCATGAATTTATACCAAAAATGAATGAATTCATGCCGGCATTATCTGCCAGACCCTTACAAGCAAGGTCTCTCTATGTTTTTTTCTTAAAAAAAAAGGTCATAAGTCAGTCATAATAATAATAATAATCCATTTTTAGTTTATTGGCAACATATCTACTACTTATGGATAAGATTGCATCAACAAATGGGCATGAGTTAAGTCATGCATAAAACTATTATCAAGTCATAAGTACCATTAGCTTCATTTTAGAGCTGCTGCGTACCACAACCCAAAATAAAAAATGGCTCTTATGTTTTTACCGGCTATGCCGGTAACCGGCACTTATTCCAACCGGCAGTTTTAACCGGCACTTTAAAAAAAAAAAGTTAAGTGCCGGTTGAAACTGCCGGTTGGATTTTTCAACATTTTTTAAGGAATAACAATACAAGTGATTAAGGCAATTGTTATCATCTCAAAACAAACATACAATTTAGGTAGGTAGTCTGTACCATAAAAGTACCATATCTCAGTCAATATTAGGCCTTATATACTCATTTTTTTACCAAAATCCATCTCATTGAATGCCATTGACGCCATTGACGCGCTGGAACGGCGTGAATCGACGATTAAGTGGTCTAGATTTGCATCAGAGTTGGAACAAATTGGGGGGAGTTTCATCTCAGGACAAGGTTGTTGTGTCTCAATTTGGCCCCCTTCAAATTGCCATAGCTCAGTCAATTTTTGGAGTTTTCTCACCATTCTTGGACCATAATCCATCTCATTGATTGCCATTGACGC
>JALLOT010004520.1:0-10212 GCA_036939595.1 Thalassiosira livingstoniorum | reverse complement strand
CTCTATAAAAAAAACAAATTTGACAAAAAAAGGTATGATAAGGTATGATAATAACTATAAAATTATTTTTCTAAAAATGGTCTGGGGCTATAGCCCCCCCAAAAACATTATATAACATTAAAGGTATAAATTAATTAAAACTTCTATTAATATCTTGAATTTTCCTAGTATTCTCAAAATAAATATCAAATAAGGGCTTAATAACAGTATATGGGCTATCGATTTGCTCGTACCACAAGCTGAGTGCAACATCATTAATTTCTTCTTATAAACTCCGTTCATTTTTGAAATTTGGTCAAAACTGTGACTGCAGTAGTAAAAATTATTAATTAGGTATGTAGGATGTATGTAGAAAACATACCATAGTTCCGTATCCTTCTGTTGGATTCCATAGATAACTGTGCTTAGTATTGTACACACTCCACATCTCATGAGCACAGATGAGTTACTAAACATAGCATACAATACCTTCAGTATTGCCATTCCCTTCTTCCGCCCTCCTCATTCATTCTCAGCCGGCCGACCAACCCTTCCATCATGGGGGTCTCAGACTTCCACAGGGCTTTCATTGATCACCCCAGCAATGAAAAAAGGTGGCCTCAAACAAAACAACATCAAAGAGGTCAAGGGCACACTTGGCATCAACATTTCGGTGATGCTTCACCAAGCTACTAAATCATGAAAAAATGCCAATGTATTTGACGTCTCTCCTCCTGTACCTCTCTTCAAGGCATTCAAGACTATCACTGACAACCTAGATCTTCTTACAAAAAAGCATTGGCGTGACATCATATTATGCTTTGATGGAATTGGACACCCAATAAAGAAAGAGGAACAAATGCAACGACAGCAGGAAAGAGCTAGATACGAATCCAAAATTGAGGCTATCTATCAGAATTTTGAATCACCAGACGCATCATTAGATTTAGAAGAGGTTACAAAATTACGACAAAAGATAGCTTATCCACGAGAAGATCTCATTGCAATGGTTCTTGATCATTGCTGAACCCACAAAATAAAATTTTGCTGCACACCATTTGAAGCAGACTGGCAGTTAATAAAACTGCAAAAAGATGGATTCATTGATGGAATAGTCACTTCAGACAGCGATCTCTTCATTTTGGGCAGTGATAATATTGTTACAGAATTATGCTACAAGACTGGGAAATGCTGCCTCTACAAATGGAATGAAATTCTGTTTCGCAAACTGATGAATAATGGGGTGTACGAGCATTATTTGCCTGAGCTGTCATGTTTTCTGGGTAACGGTTATGTGAAGCGGCTGTATGGGAATGGGCCCTCAACTTGCCGCGAGCTCATGGAGATATTTATGGGTCTGAATTCAGATGAAGAGAGACAAACTTTTCTGTTGGAGCTTGAAAGAGAAGGAAAATGGTCCAAAGAATCAAATGGGGCTTGTGGGTGGTCGGATCGGTTTTGGGAGGCAACGTACTTGATGAGGCATGCTCCAGTTTTTGGCTTGGAGACATTGCCTACAGCAACCGCTATTGACTTGTGCAACAGCGGCACATTTAATGTGAGTTTAGAACCTTTGTTGCCGCTTCCGGTCGAATATTCTCCAACCATTTGGGGAGAAATCATTGAATTTGGGGATGATCCGTCATTGCTACTGGGGGATGATCACAGTGGTTTGTTTTTGATCCAAAAATGGAAGAACACTGAACGTCCTCCCCAACTATTGCCACTACCTACTCTCAAACATCCGCCATATCATCTGGTACCACACGGGTTGTACCTAGATCCACGTATTCCAATTGACCTACAATTGGATTGGTCTCTCTACAATTATCTAAAAAATCGCAATCTTGCTCCACGTGGAAAATATCATCACTTGCATGTGATAAAACTTATCAAGCAGATTGTCCCGCTAGACAAAACTGCCAATGGACAAAAAGGTCCACAACCAGTCAAGTACGGTCCGTCATCATCTGTTGGTGCTTACAGCGATGTGGAGACATTAAGGCCTTGCGTTGGAGAGTTTGTTCAGTGGGATAGCTCTTGGGACGAGTTCAATATTGCACTCTCTTCAGTTAATGAGCTCACTGACGATGTATTCTTCAATGTATTTGGACATGGCAGGTCGGGTATTCAACGCTGATCACAGAAGCTGATTAGAAGTGGGCATTTTAATCTTGCAAAAATTCAAACAGCAAAAGTTTGTATCAAATCAAGTGGTAATGACGGATTTGCAGTCAGGATGCAGTCAACACCATCACAGAAGTCGGAGGCGTATTGGGTGACAGTGGTAATTGACTGCAACGATCAATCTTTTGTGTGCGCCCCTTGTAGCCGATGCGACTGCCCTGCTGGATTTGGTGGTGGCTGTTCGCATTTGAGAGGGATGTTCGCCATCTTATCATCTATGCAAGATCTAATCCAAGATCATTCTCAAGAGGATATTGTTCAAATGTTTCCAATGGCGTTGAGTACTCTAAAGGGATTCCCAATACTGTGGGAGCATGCATTTACAGATGACGATACAGAGAAAGAGTTGAAAAGGCTGAAAAGAATTGACCAAATCTGTAGGAGAAAGATTCGAGCCGAAATGAATGAGATCAAAGGGAGTGCAGCTGTTGACAATGTAGATCAAACAGAAAGCTACGATAGTGGAGATGACTCTGATTATGTGGACGAATGTAGTCTTTGTTCCGATGATAAATCTTTAGAGTCAGCTGATGATGATTTTGTATTTGATCTTGACGACAATGAACCAATGGCTGATGAGCTCGAGATTGCGGCAGCTGATGACGTTGATGTTCTTGTACTTGATCATATTGATGGAAAAGATATTTATCTATGTCAGTTCGTTCAAGATATGTTGGATAATTCATCTTTGCAGGTGAGTTTGAACAAAGAAAGCAAAGCAGGCAACGAATACAAGATTGATCTTTCTAAAATCAAACAATCCTTGCGTGAAGCAGTCAATGGCAAAGGTGGACCGGACGAGACGGTTGAGTCAAAACTCTATCAGTTTCTTGTACTTGAATCATTTGACAAGTGTGTTTCAAATGGTGACTACGAAACTAACCTTCTCTTGTTTTATACTTTCAAAACTTGAGAGCAAAGACATGTACAGATGGTGCAGCTGAAGTATGCAATTGAAATAAAAATGAAGAAGGAGGATTTACATTGGACTGCTGTGCGGCTAGGCATACTGCCACTTGGATTTTCAAGCCTCGCGGACCGTGGCTTTGCGGATTGTGCAACAAGTTATCCTTCTTTTAACCCAGTAATGACTCCATCATTTTTAGAAGGTTGAGATCAATTCTCTTATGGAGGGATTATGAATGATAGGAAGAAGTGTGAGAATAGGTACTCGTCAGAGGCCTATTTTAATCGAGTCACGAAGCAGACATCTTTGAGGGATAGAGTTGAAAGGAGGAAATTTCAACAGTTTCAAGCGGCACTTATCTGGGGAATGGCAGTGGTGAATATGCAACAACCATTTCTTTATCCACGGGGTCCAAAGCAATATTTTTCGAGGAACACAGCATGGCTTCAGTGTGTTGTCAAACATAAACAAAAGAGGGTAGACAAAATGAAGGAGACAGCGGAAACACTAATGTCCAGAGACAGCTATGTAAGTTCTGAGTGGAATAACAATTTTATTCTGGATGCAATGCCCCAAGAATACATCAATAATGGTTTGGAAAAGGTTGGCCTTTCAAATGATAGAAAAGACTTTGTAGTAGACATGGTGAGAATTGATTTGTGCCTTTCGCGTGCGCAGTACAGCAACAAGATGAAGGCAAGCGCTTCGCGGTACATAGCATGGACTCTACCGTGTGGACTGAGTGTTACTTACACGCCTTTGTTTTTGGGGAGAGTTTCAGAAAAGGCCTTGATTGAATATTGGGTGTGGCAGCACTTATGAATTTTTATCTGAATAATATCTTTTTAGAATGCATTCAAACATTTATAAATACACAACATACAGAAAAGTCAGTACAATTTCATTTGATAATTAGTCATTCTATTTTCTTAGATACCAGATTATCATTGGGAACAAATACTTAATAGATAAAAAGTTATTGAGGTCTGCCCGTGCCGTAGTCTTTGACTACACCGTCAGACCCCATGAATGGCAACCTATGCTCTCGACAGAATTCATAACAAAAAAGTTGTGGTCCTTTTCAAGAGATAGCTCTGTCAAACAAGCTCCTACCTTCTTAATTATTGGGAACTATTCTTTCATATAACGGGAAATAGAACTTTCGTACCTGCCATAAATTGCAGCCACAGTCTCCCGTGTGTAGTCACGACAAATCACCATGATAATGATTTCATCTTTTCAAACGAAGTGATGGGCCCATCACCACTAGGTTCTGTGTCAATATTTTCATCAATGAAGATACTTTTTGCAAGAGCTTTGAAACTTTTCAATGACGAACAGCCAAAGAAATACTTTGCCATCCCAGGTCATTGCTTATGCCATTCTGTGCTAATGATTGTCTTTCTTGTTAATCCCGTAGTTTGTACCACAAAATTGAACTGTGCTTTCAACTTTTCGATTTCCTGCGCATGAAGTTCCTTCTCCTGCTTTGCATTGTTCTCCAGCTGTTCATTTTTCAAGGACAATTCCTTGACTTTACTTTCAAGATCTTTGATCAGACATGCGTATTGTTTTGGATCTTTTTCTATCTCTTGAACCCTGTATTGAAATTCCCTTACCTCCAGTGCTTGGTGGGAGATAGAAGAAGGAAGTCTTGCCCCAAAGCCAAAGCCCCCCGTGGATGTTGAGGTAATTCCCCTCTTCACTAGAATCAATTCCTGTTCTTTATTAAATTCAAGGAGCAAATCGTGAAATGCGTATGAAGGAACTGCAAAAAACGTAGGTGACTTGTCTTTAGCAGGGAATGGACATAGGTCGCACTGTGTCAGCCCTGCCTCTTTCCCTACAGCCAAGGGGACTCTCCATCTTTCTGTTCTTGTCCCCTCAATTTTTCTAAGTACGAAATGAAAAGTTGGGCGAAAGTGATGAATTGCTACCATTAGAACACAAGGAAGTTAAATGGAATTCACTAATTCAACTGATCCAAATAAGTGAATCAAACAGCCATTGCGAAAGGTGTTGCAGTGCCTAGCAGTTGGAGTGTTGTTGTTGCTCCTTGGTGGGATGCGAATGTAGACAACCATCTCTTTCTCCCCAAGATCACTCCATTTTCTTGACAAGGCTCGGCATTTGTTGGACCGAGGACAAGCACAAGGCCTCAATTGATTGCCGGCGTCAGTGATGCCATTGCTGCTTCTTTCACTTTCAATGGAGCGGCTGCATTTGCAACGGGGAATCAACTGCGGCAATTTGCTATCAATATTTACATCTGATGGAGGGGGGTGGTTGGACAGCTCGGTTCTGGAAGGATGAGTACATCCCACTGCTGCCTCGGAACGGCAAGCTCGGTGATGAGGAGGGGATCCATCCGGCGATCCTGAATTGTTGCCACTTGGTTCTTGCATTGGTTTGATTGGATGGAAAGGTATTGATGGGGGAGTGTTTCGGCAGTTGATTATCTTGGTTATTGATTTTATTGGAGAATGATTCCACTAGCCTTAGCTTTCTACCTAGATTTACTATGGGATACAACACAGTAGGTACCGAGGGTAGATAGGTAAAAAAAGTGGCGGTCACAAACTTTTAAATGGACGGAGTTTATTATTTTTTTGACACCTGTTGGCATCATTTCATCATCAGTCAGTAAGTCGTCAGTCTCTCTTATTATTCTTGCATGCTTGCTCACGGCAGGCGGCTGACTGTCCGCTAGATACTGGGCAGGCTTACCTCTTATTACTTGTATTAATTACCCAGGGGAATGGCCTTAATAAGATATAAGACATGGGCCTATAAAAGTTGAAATGGGGTACTCGGAACCCCCGCATGCTGATTAAATGATGTCATCATGACATCATAATAGTAGTAAAATATTAGTTCATGGGAAAAACTGGGCTAAATTGTTCAATTATTGGGTTGATAACTTTTTTGAAAAGAATGATAATGCCAACATAAAAGGGCCGCCTGCCGCCAAAAACTCAATTTTAGCTGATTTCAAAAAATATTTCCTGCTCTCAAAAGGCCGACCCCCGGGGTAGGGGTATGTCAGATATTTTATTTGCGCCATACCCCTGTAATTTCTCCTACTTCTTATTATGGTATGTACAGGTAAGTAAGTACAATACTACTTACCCTACCTACCATACATCATACCTGACCTAAAAATAAAAAAATGGTAAAATACCATTTTTATTACTAGTACCTCGCTCGCTCATAATACTAATCTAGCTCCAGAGCTAACCTGAGCCTTTTAACCCCAAAAATGAAAGAAATTTTAAATTTATTCCTCTCTTCTCTAGAGAGTAGATACTTAGGAACTGAGATGTATGTCCAAATTTCAAGAAAAGTATGGCTAGTACCTATGTACTTACAATACTCCTACTATTTTTTACATAATATGGCTTATGAATACTTAGTAAGTACCCAGGTACTATTTCATTACCAGGCAGGAGGCAAATCCCATGGATGATAATATCATCAGATACCATTATCTTTATTGCTATGTTGCCAAGGCAACACCATATGCAAGACTCATATCCACCTAAAACTGCCTAAGTACTGATTATAGAGATAAAATCATATTAAGATATCCTTTATTTTTTGAGTTGTTGATATCAAATGTCTTCATTGGTAATATTCATTGAGCAGATGTGACTCGTGTCACTATCACTAAATAAACTGCAGCAACTACTGCTTTGAGAGGGGCCCGAAGGGACCCAATCAATTAGGGTGGTGGTTGGGTGGAGCCCTTCACCTCAAGGTTATATTTTATGGATCAATCTTAATACAATAATTATCTAACAAGATGAAATGTAACCACCCACCCACCCACCCTCCCCCCTTAACAATTTAGGTATTGCTTTATTATGGTTGATAACTTGCTGTTAATTTAATTTTTAAGTTCCATCACAACACAGCTCATTGCAAACCACCCAGGATGGATCAAATGTTATTCCTAAATCTTGAAAGACTGTAGCTGCCGCGTACCAATGAATTTAATTCAAGTACTCCTACTCCTCTAGAGATTTGATTACCTTACTTGTGATTTGTGCTGTGATACAATAAGTACATACAAGCAAGTCTGAGCAAGTCATTGCTATTTTTTCTGATTTTTTACACAAAACACAAGAAGTATATACATGTGTGCATGTGTCCCATCCTGGTCCCGTCTGATTATTTTCTATCCTCTAAAATCAATGCAGATCTATCAATGTATCTCTTTCTAAGACCTGTTTGGCTTCTACCAATTAAATACTACCAGATTTCATACAGGACATTTTTTCAAAATAGTTACAATGACTTTTAATCTCCAAAACATTGCAATCATTTTGGATATAAAAATCTGATCCAAAATTACTCTTCCACATAAACTTCATGTTGTGACAATCTGTCACAAGTGTAGCTTATGTGTATGACAGATGGCAGCAAACACATACTTATGATACATACAGAATTGTTAGATTACCATCTTGCATAAGTACATAGTTCTTGTGTCCTTAGTAAAATTGAGTGACATTATTGAAGTATTTAGTTGGCAACTATTGTTCTACCTCTCTAGGACCTACTAATAAGTAATCATAGTAGATAATATTCATGTTGCTACAGAGTTTCTGACCATTTTATTGCTGCAATTTATTTGTAGATGCATTTGAGCAAGGCCAGGTGTAAGGTGAGGTGAAGCAGAGACCAGAATTAGAAATGAATCTGCAAATACAACTATCTAGTGTAGAGATAAGTAAAATTAAAAAATGATGCAAACTCATTGACCATTTCTTTTGTAGGGTTCAGATGGCACAAAACATTGTTGAACTTTGTTGTCACAAAATAAAATTAAATTTGATTACATTAATATTGTTCAAGGCTTGATTTGATTCTTCTCTCCCTCCTGTTGACCTATGTTAAACCAGTCTCACTGTAAAGCATTCTATGTACCAACAGTGATCCATCAGCCAGGGGGAATGAGCAAGCTGCTTTGCTCAGTCATGTATGGATGGGTTCTGTCCTCCATTTGCCACAGCTTTAGCAGGACTGGTTGCAAATGAGAGGGACAACATCAAAGATAAGTGTTTGCTAAAAGAAATAACATGATCAAAGAAGTTGATCCACTTACCTGTCTGCAACTGCTTGGGCCACTACGCAATTGCCTGCCAACAAATGGAGTGTGTCAATGGGTTTCATTGATGGAATTCATCTATGGAATGCTGGTATTCATTGATATCTTTGCACTTTGTTGGTGTTAATGGTGGCATCATGATCAAGGTGTGAAATCACCAATGTCAACCACAATAGTGTGGCTTCACTGATGGTATTGTTGATGACATTTGCTAGTTTTAGTGACAGAGATGATGATTGTTGGATTGGGTGGTTAGTGGTTATGGCTCATGCTGTTGATGTTTCAATGGTCTCTGCATTGTCAGTTGCAACAGTATTATTGATGGTGTTGTTGATGACATTGTTGATGGCACCAACAGATTCACAAACAATGCAGGCATCATGTTTTGTTTCTGTGGAGGGGTAGCAATGGAGGCATTGGTGGTAATAGATGAGAATGGGATTGGAGGGATAAAAAAAACAACTTACATGATTGATGGGTCAGCAGAGGAGTATCCCAATGCATTACTGGAGGGGGGAGATGGAACAGCAGCAGGGTATGAAATCAACCAGAGATTTGGATGGCCCAGCTTTGTCATTTCCATGATCTGCACAAGAATAATAAAAACTCCATTACTATTGAATTTTATAGGTATTGTAGGTAAGCACTGCACTTGCAATAGAGGGCAGAATAGAATATTAGCAATGGTATATTTTGGGAATTAAAAAGTTGTTGTAACTATTTTGAGAATTTTCTGTATGAAATATGGTAGGATTCAATCCGGTAGGAAAGGAATGGTTATGGTACTCTCAAAATCACTAGTAGCTTGGTCTACTTACATAAGTAAATAAGAAGTACCTAGGCTAGCCACCCAAATGATACTATTGTACTTACTCAAATCAAACATAAAATTAAGAGTTCTAGAGGTACATTTCATTATCATTTTTGAAACCAACTCATCATTTTCAATAGTGGTTTGTTTGGATCATCAATTGAGAAAGTTTTTTTGACATTTTGATGTCTACCAAAAACAACAAACAACTGTTTATCTTTATTGTAGATGAATTCTCAGATGTACTTTGCACAGCTTCTAATTTCTTGCACCATCTTGGGCTGACAATGGAATTCAAGGGCATCTATCAATTTTACCCCTGGAGAATCATTACCAATATATATAGATATATTGACCTTACTATCAAATAATATCAGATCAACTCCATCCATCACTTTGGAAGACTTCATTGGTGAGATATCACCAATTTGTTGTTAGGTTTGTCAGGTTGCATTCATGCTGTTTAAAAATAATTGAAATAGATTAATTTTATTTTGAGAGGTCTGATACAAAATCAAATTGAAATACGTTTATGAAATGTTTCATTGTAATATTTTGTAAAAAATTATTCCACCAAAAAAATTTATTTCAATTTGAAATTTAATCTTTCAACCTTTCAATCAAATGGGTGGTATTGGTGGAATTTCCAATCATACCAACATAGGTTTCAAAAGTAGTGACCAGAGCTTCTTCCAACATTTCTAAAATGTTAAATTTTGTAGACTAGTTAATGTGGATTTCATTACAAAGAAATGTTTTGAAAAAGTGCTGATATGAACAATATATATTTGTTAGTAGTTTAACAGGGGTAAATTTAACCCCATCTTTACATACATTTGGACCAATGTAAATAGAGCAACCTTACTTTGTTCAAACCAACCAAGAAGCTGAAAGTTTGTGATTTTTTCAAGCAAAACAAACAGAAAATCATTATTGACAACAATATTTCTTTTCTCACGACCAACTAATCTGAAATTTTTCTCACAAACTGTAAAAGTATTTGTGGTATTACTGAATAATAAAAGGCAGTGAATATGTTGTTTTGACTGTTTACATAGTAATATTTTAAAGAAAACAATATCCATACTCTAGCCAAAAAAGGATACAAAAAAGGATGCAAAATGCTCTTCAAAAATCAATTTTAAAATGGGGTTCCAATGGATTTATGAATGATGACTAACCATTATCAGTTAGCCAAAAGCCCATACTAACAGGCTG
>JALLOT010004519.1:0-10224 GCA_036939595.1 Thalassiosira livingstoniorum | reverse complement strand
TCCGATCTGATTTTTTACATTTTTTGTTGTACTGTCTTTTTTTTAGGAGAAAGAAGCTCGGAGCTGCTGCGTGCCAATTAAATTTTCACATTGAAAATATTCCAAAAAATCGCTAAAAAATTAAGGAAGTTGGGGTCTCCCGAAGAGTGGAGACGAAGTCAATGCTCAATGCATGAACGCCGAACGCCTTCGTTCTTCCTTCTGGCCCATCGAAACAACATGTTACAGGCGTTGCGGGCCGAGTCAGCCGAGTATCGCCAAGCAATTCCCATGGAAACACAGACGTGAGATCCGCCTCTCTCTAAGCAGCTAGCTAGGTAAGTACATTCATTCGTGAGGCCTTGGTACAATAATGCAAACTGATACATTAATCTCGCTTTGTCGTCGCCCCTCCCGCTCCGATCACTCTCAACTTCGTTTTGTTTGGCGCCTTCTTCATCGTTTTGTTGTAAACGAAAACGAACTTTTATGTCTGGGACAAATCCGCGGTGTTTGGTGTCCGTGTCATATTTTTTTAAGCCCAAAAATTGCTTGTTCTCTAACGACTTGCGTATTGTTCACACAAAAATCTGATTGTTTCTGAATTTTTGCTGGGGCTGTTTTACAACTGATGGTTGAAAATTTGATCTCTCACAGTTCAAGAGAAAATACTTGTTTTGGGTTTCTTTTCGTTAGTTATTTTTTAATAAATTGTTTTATTATTTTGCAATGAAGATTCTCCTAGAGACCCGATGAATACTTGCAAATCTGTGTACTCTTCCACCGAAGAATATCATTATCATTGTCTTTTTCCATCATTCTTGCTAATTTTTGGTATTTTTTTAATGAAATGTCATAGGTTGAAAGTTATCTCTTTCAACATACTTTGGGTTGTTTTTCACTGAAAAATAATAAAAGATCAGAATGAATCTTGATTTCTAAATATCAACAAATTCTTCTTATTTCTTACAGATGAAGGATCATTCAAACATTGCACTTCGGGAAAGATTTAGAAATGGGAGAACATAATGTGACAAATATTGAGGAAATTAAATTGAAAATGGGCTCTCAAGGAAAGAGAATGAACAACCTGCCTTTCATGAAATATCTTAGTTCGATCAAATTCATGAAATAATCTGAAACGCAATCAACAATCGGCAACACAAGGATTTGTGATTGACACACCCGTGAGATCTCGAAACTTGCCCAAGCCGTTATCTTGGAACATATTCAAATATAATCATCTTTACAATTGGATTCATAATTAAAAAAAGTGACAAAAAATGGTTATAACACACCATCAAGCAGAACGAAGGTCCTCCACTGCAGATGACGATGATTTTTCTCAATCCACAGCCTCCTCGTCGGGGGGACCACTGGGAAAACGTCTCGCCATGATGGGAACTTCCATTAAAAACACGGTTGTTGGCGGTGTCGGCACTCTAGGCGGGGGGCTAGTTGGGGGACTTGGCTCAAGGGGGAATAGCAAGGAAGATGTGGGTGGGAACTATGGCAGTTATGGGAACACAAACAAGAACAATGAAGAGTGGGACAATGAAAATCAATTGAATGAACGGTTTCAAGAAGCCAATGCGGTGAATTTGTATAAATGCATTCGGAGTGCCCGAGTTGATTATTATGATGGGAACAGCGTTGAGTTCGGTGCAGGGATGAGTGAAGATGAGCTATCTGTGTTATCGGAAGCTTCGGAGTTCACTTTGTCGAAATTGATTGAGGGGCATGATATTGCCAAGGATGGTGCTTTGGCGGCAGCAGGTGTCGAAGCCGGAGAAGCTAAGCCGGGGAAGAATCATGATGGGGAGAACGAAATCAAACCTGACGTCGATAACCATGACGAACATTACGATGACGATGACGAACATGACGGAGATGATGGCAATGAAGTCTACACTCCTTTTCCACAAGATGCAACTTCTCATCGAAGAAACATTCGGAGACACTCTGAATCAATACACTCAATACCGTCCAACGCTCCATCGAAATCATCTTCGAAAACAAATAAATTAGAAGAAGCAACACATCGGGCTTTAAGTGGCCTAAGTCTTGGATTGGGCCGATTGAGAAGGGACAGTGCCACCAGCCAATCTACCAACGAAAAAGTCGACACCAATGCCGATCGCAATGATAGGATCACTAACGTCAAAAAGAAAGAGAAATCTGAAGAGGAATCTTCCACCGAGAACGGAAAAAGGCCATTTTTTCGACGGAGATCAAGTCGTTCGGCTGCTTCAGAGGACAGTGGAGCAGAGGGACCCGGCTACGCTTCAAATTACATTTCAAATTATACGGGAAACAGCAAAACCGGAAATCAGGGCACGGGCGCAATGATTGGCGCTCCACCTCGACATGATCGGCTTGACCGACGGTCGTCGTGGCGCCCTTCCGAATTTCTTTCTAGTGCTGCCCAGGTCTCGGAAGTGTTTTTGAAACGGAATGAATCAATGGGCGATTTGAAGGGGATCATGTCTGACACTAGCATTGATGGAAGCAATCGAAGTAATCGTAGCCGGAGCGCAGGTGCTGCTTCCGGAGTAGGTTTGGACGGAAGTCACGGAAGCCGGAACAACTCAAGTCTCAACCTAAACCTTCTTGGACGGAACAATGATGATGCGACAAACCGTGCTGCCGTAAATGAAGGCAACATCATCACTGGCAACAATATTTCTAGCGCCACTGCTGCCGCCAGCAATGCGAGAAAACAGAAGGTGACATCTGTCAAAAGGAATTTGTCCATGAGGACAAATGACAATGAGTCATTTCGAGATTTGCAAAAGATGATGAAGGAAAAGGGAGCCGTTACTGGTAATGCAGTGAGGGCTTTTTTGCATGAAACTGTGCAAGAGGACCCTCTTCACGATGACGGTGGGGACGAAGACGACGAAGAAGATGGTTTGCCACTGGAGGACATGGAACCCAAAAGCGCCGAAGAGAATAATGGGTCAAAGTCTTCTGGGTGGCAAGCTATATTCACGGAGCCACTTATGGGAAGTGGAACCTTCAATGTGGACGTCAACACGACACCTTCTACGACAGCCGATACTTCATCTAATGCATTGCATTCACATCACGGGGTTGCCACAAGACAGACTTCGTCCATTTCCACCACGCGACCGCATCATTCCCTGGAAAAAGATTCGTTGTTTAGTCAACCCCAACGAACTCCCCCTTACATTTCCATCCCTTCTCGCGCACCGCTCTGTCAACTATTAACTAACGTTTTGCAAAATGTCGCAGAACAAGGTGATGCATGTTTCGTCTCCCTCCGTGGCGATCCTTATGCGGGCAAGACTCGATTGATGAACGAGGTCATTCGAGAGGTGGAAAAGATAGGGATCGATTTTACAGTACTTCGATCAAGTCGTTCCAATTTGACTTCCTTGACAAGTTTTTTCCCCTTTCGGGAGATTGCTTCGGGGGCGTTGAGAGAGTGCGATGTACGAACTGAAAGGAGTGATGAAACATTTGATTCCAATCATGATTCTAATCACGAAGGAGGTTTAAATCATATGAATCCCAATGCGATTGCAATTCAAAAATTAATTCGACGGAACATACTGGACNATTCCCATTCAACCTGGTGAGTATAATACCTAGTTGTTAGAAGGAGAGAAAGATGCACTTTTGCTATTGGCGATGATCTTGAGATGTTTCATTTGTTCAAATGCTGCAAATTAGCACTGCATCATAGCCGATTTACCAATATT
The DNA here is from genome assembly GCA_036939595.1 of Thalassiosira livingstoniorum. Lineage (NCBI taxonomy): Eukaryota > Bacillariophyta > Thalassiosirophyceae > Thalassiosirales > Thalassiosiraceae > Thalassiosira > Thalassiosira livingstoniorum. The sequence continues at coordinate 6,520 of JALLOT010004519.1, read as the reverse complement.
CTGGTTTTCGAATGCTTTGCATTGCTGTTCTATTGCATACTCATATATTGTTCCAATTGTGCTCGTGGATGCATAAGATGACGTTCTTGTTTGAAGTTTTGCTGATTTGCATTCATTTCGGTAATGAACTTACCGTGGGTCTAGTTTGAATGATTTCTTTTCTAATTCGAGCTTCTTATTTCAACATTTCGCCTGCTTGCATAATAGTCGTCGCTTGTTTCTGCATTGTAGAATATCTTGTTTTTCTTGGAGCAAGCTTGTGTCTTTGCTCTCTGATCAACATTTTATTCTTGCTTGTTGCTTTTGACTGATCATGACTCTCTATCCTATGCCTGCAAGCTTGCCTATCTACTTTTCACTTTGCCAGCATTTACTTTTTACTAACCCTTCCTTTCTTCGTCTTCCATCCAGTAATGCTTCTCTTTGATGCAGACGGTTCGGGAGATGAATTCGATTCCTCGTCCTACTCTCTCCTCACCGAACTCTTATTGACCGCCGAAAAACAATGCCCCCAGCTCCTCCTCGTGGCTCTCTCCCGTCAACGTCTTCCCCTACCTACGTTGGCTCCTGCTTTGCAGGATCGTACGGTGGAAGTGCATTTGGAACCAATGAACAAGAGTGATACTGAGTTTTTTGTCAGGGCGCTTTTCAGTGAGCCCGGAAATGTTGATCGAAGGATGAAGGTCGATCCCCAAGTATTACAATGCATTTTCGATAGGGCAAAAGGGGATCCTCTTTTCACTGAACGCTCAGTTATGTGGGCCCATCATCGAGACATAGTGGAGTTAGACGAAACAAGAAATGCAGTGGCTTTGAATGTGTCTTCAGCGGCAATGACTGGCGATTTGATGGATATTTTGCCTGCAAATTTGAATGAAGAAATATTGGAAGAGATAAATAATTTACCCCATGAGCGACTAGATGCCTTGAAAATAGCATGTTGTTTGGGCATGTCCTTCAATGCTGAACAGTATCACTGTTTAAAGGATGAGGGATTTCACGAAATGTTGAAAGAAGTGATGGCATCTCATGGCATCTTCGACGAGATTAGCAATACTGGAGATGGGAAAAACAACATTATCAAATGGAGGCATGCTGCTGTATTTGAGGCTGTAGAAAGTATCATCATCTCAAACGAACGAATGGAAATACATGAGCGCATAGTGGAGTCTTTGCGACGAATGCCCAACTATGGAGGTGGTGCACAATACGAATATGCTAGACATTACATTATGGCCGACGATTGGGATGCAGCATTTGACCAATACATGTTGGCAGGAAAACGGGCAGAAAAGGTTTTTGATTTTATGGAGGCTGAAAGTATGTACAAAGAGGCAATTCAATGCCTGGAAAAGGTGCACCGCAAGCCGTCTTTGCAGAGGAGATTATCGCCACACACGGCCATAGGTCAATGCCTGAGAGAGTTGGCGAGGTTTCAAGACGCAGAAGAGCAACTAGAATTTTGTTTAAGAGCGACCACTGAAGAATCGGCACTGAAAAAAAGAGGCGAGGATAACTCGCATGTTGACACACATTTGCAGGTGATAACTGCCTTGGCTACGTTGAAACAAGCGCAGAGCAAATATGGTGAGGCTATAGAATTGTACGAGAGCGCTCTTCCAATTGCAAGGGCAAACAAAGATCGTCACTCGAAAGTCTGGCTTGCCAATCATGTTGCTACATATGGTGAGATATTTCAATTTCTTCGATGTGCATTTGTTTTACTTTCTTTTCGTGTTTTTCCTCAAGTTTTTGCTTTTTCCACTAACTTTGAAGCGGAAATTCTTCGTAAAAGTGGGAAATTAAAAGAAGCAGAACACCTTCACACTGAAGCACTGGGATACCGCGAGGAGGCAGTCGAAGATGGGTCAGGCACTATCCTTGATCTGTCGCTATCATTCAATCAGCTTGGATGTACTCTCTCCGGGCTGGGCGAGCACTCAAAAGCGTACAACTTCCACAAAAAAGCTCTATCAGCTCGATCTGGCCTTCTCGATTTCAATCATTCACTCGTTTCCGAATCCCTGAACTACTGCGCCGATGCCTTGCAAGCCCTGAAGAGGGGTCGGGAGGGAATTCCTCTGGGTATGCACGCTGTGCAAATCCGTCGGCACGTCTTTGGGCCTCACCACCCTGCCTATGCGCATGCACTGAGTGTGCTTGCTTCGTGTTACCATTCTATTGGACGTTCCTTTGACGCATTACATTTGCTAGAAGGTGAGTGTTCAAGCTGTTAACGCTTCAGTTTTGTTTCATTGTCACTGAAAGCAGTCTTCTTTTAATCCCTGTGTCTGTGTCCTCTTTTGAAAGAATGCCTACAAATATGTGAAAAGGCATTTTCTAAAAACCATGCAAACATGATTCCAAACCTCATGCTCTATGGGTCAGTCCTTCGTGTTGCTGGAAAACTCACCGAGGCGTTTTCAGTGTACGAACGTGCGCTTTCCATTCATCAAATCAATTTTGAGGGAGACCAAAATGCGAAACAATTGTCAAAAATAAAACAAAATTTAGAAGAGCTGGCAAACATTTTTTCTCCTGAATCAAAATCGTCACTAGAAATGTCTATCCCAACAATTGAAGCAGAGAGTGGAAAGGCCAACGTTATTGTTTGCGCGGATTTTGCAGGTCGCCCAAGTGATGAATACATGCTATCCCTCGCCGCGTCATTGCATCATATGGGTTCTCTCGAGCTTGTGGCTGTCATAGCGGTTACGCCGCCACAAAAGGTGCGTGCTGATGTTGCACGGGGTGCAATGGATAGCTTGTTATTGTCAACTGTCCCTGTTGCATTTAGCAATATTGCGGACGAAAATGGGAGATACTTTGGTTCGACAGTTTTTAGCACGGATTATGGGATGGCAAAGTCTCCGTATGTAAACAACACTGGAGTAGAGCTAATTACTCGGTGTTTATCCTCAGCTCCTGACAAGTCTCTTGTTATCATGTGTACGGCTTGTCTCGGAGACATATCAGAGGTCATAAATTCAGATCCTGGTCTTTTTGCACGGAAAGTTAAGGAAGTAGTGATATTAGGATCTGTGAAGCCATTTCGACGTCTGTGCTGGGTAGAGCCTGACAATTGGGACAACGCCTATGACATCCGCCACGCAAGCTATGTCTATCATAATTGCCAGAAGTTGCAAATTCCCACAATAAGTCTGTGCAAAGACATTGGAAGAGGCTTTCCATTCTCATCATCCTCTGTGGACCAATTGGCAGTATCAAATCATATGGTGGGCAAGAAAGTGCAACAAAATGAAGAAATTTACATGAATTCCCAGTGGGAAAAAGTGCGAAGAGAAGAAAAAACTCGAGAGGACGACAACAGAATGAGCAGCAAATCATTTCGAAAATACTTTCTCGATAATAATCAACCGCAAGCTGGGCAGTTCAACATTTGGTCCCTAGTGAAATCAATTGACCTTGAACTTGTCTTGGGCTTACTGTGCTGCATTCCAATGTATCGGGATGCACACTTTCGATGGGAGAACCATCGGGTGAAGAATGTTGATCATAAAGCCTGCAGATATTCAAATGCATCTGCTGGTATGAAGAATCAAGAAAGTCTCAGCCAAGAGATTGTCATGCTCCTTGGATTTTCATTTCGAACATCTCTCTTGAATACATCATGTTGATGAAGAAGTCTAAAAAATGCATTCATTATTACTTAAACTTTATTTATTTTTTCAGACTCAAGCTTTATTTATCACGAGGAAGAAAGGCTTAGCATTCCACATAATCTTTTGATAAGTGTGTGGTCATTTCTTCTTACCCTCTTCTTGGATCTAGTTCTTTTTCACAACAGTTGCAATTTGATTCCGATAACATCAAATCCATTGTATCAAAAACCACCCTTCTGTTTGAAATGATCTTTTTCAAAAAAAATTTTGAAGCCCATTTCACATATCAACAATATGTTGTTCTTGAATGGAACTAAAGTTGCCTCCGGTTGCAGAAAATTTAGAAAAACTCTTGGCCGTCAGTACTCTAAAAATACAATTACAATATTAAGCCATTATAAAATAATAGTTGTATTGATTCATGTAGGCATTTGCAATGTGCAAATACTATATAAGATCTTACCAAGACCAGCCCCCAAAATAAATTTCATACAAACTGCATTGCTTGCTGCTATTTGTAGGGTGTTATTTCCCTAATAGAGAAAAAATAACAAATGCTCTACCTACCCACGTATCCTTCTAAGTAATGCTCTACAATCTTTCTCCTTTTGTGGAGCATGGTATTTGAAGCCTCCTACAAGACAAGATCTAGACAGTCATGAGATAAGCTATTTAATGAGTGGCTAGATCTAGCAAGACAACAACTTGGGTCTGGCCATAAACCATAGACCGCTGCAGCTACAGACTCTTGGGGCAAAGGTGACTGGCTTTGCTATGTGGGACTGGAGCTGGCGGGACTGGGTTTGACACACCTTGCAGGTCTCGAGGTTTGATGTAGTGAGGTGAAAAACAATGATTTGTAATATAATCTGCCAACTTTTAAGTCGAGGTGCCCAAATGAATTGAAAATGCCTATGGTCATCCTGATTAATTATCCAAAAATATCTCGTGTTCATGGCATGTAAATGTTGCTGTTTGATGGTTTGATTTGCAATGCCAGCAGCAACTATGTTATCTACATAAATCAGCATTGGGGCCTGGGGATGTCCCAATCTTTTGAGGGTGAGTTGACAAATCATTGCTTTTTGGCTGTTTTTGAACAAAACCAAGTTTCACCTCTGCTGCTGATGCTTCTACTAAATTTAACAAACTGCACTCAACATCAATTGCATTGAGCCACTGTGGGTCTTCTGGGTGCTGGTGGCAATCTAAATAAAAATATCCACCGATAGTGCTCTTTGCATTGGGTTCATTGACATAGACAGGATAGCTATGAAACTTCAAAAACATGATGCTGGCGTAGTAGCAAATTTTGGCTTTGGGATGTGTCACGACAAAATCAATAAACTGGGTGACCAGCTTGCTGGTGAGTTCTTCCATGGGCAACACCTGTTTCCAAACAATCATGTGAATAGCCTTTGACATTGTACTGTTGAGGGATCTATCATAAAATAAAAAGTACCCAAAAAAATTCTGTATTCTTGTTTTTCCAGCAGGGTCAAGAGTGAGGAACATGTCTTCTGGTGGGGGGCATTGGGATTTCAGGCCAAACATGGGGGGAGGTGCCAAATTCAGCAAATGTTGGGGTTTCTTGGAGGCTTTGTGGTGGAATTTCTAGAGGCCCTTTTTGGAGAAACTAGGGAGTAATATGATGATATGCCACTGGAAATAATCCCATTTAAGGGTGAATTCACAAAAAAGACCCAGTACAGTCTGTGGTTACCTCATACCACTTTCAGAGTGTTTGTAGTAAGTGCAATGTGTCTTCCTTATTTGTAAATTACAGTCCAAAATCATCAGCAAATAACACAAAATTGATTTAATTTGTGTTGTAAGTCCACAGACCTGGTGTTCACTTGCACTCAGTGTATCACAAGGATGCAAGTTGCTTCTTGAGGAGATCATTGACCATCTTGTTGGAGGAAGGATGGCTGTACATCTCCTTTTGCAGCTAAATAGAGGTAACCATTGTCTTCAATGTAGTTGTGGAGGTGGAGGTCATTTTCATCATCAATTTTTCTGGGACCAGGTTCACCTTGATTTGGGTGTAGACAAATATTTCTATTGGGGTGTTAAGGTAATTTTCTTTGGTGTCAATGCCCATGACTCTTATGTTGGGTGACAATATGACATCATTGAACATGATTTTTGATGTTTGGATATCCGTTGTTGTCATCTTAAAAGGTCGTTCAGTTTGGCTGCCACCTAGTGCAAGGCAGACCTTTTCCTGTACTTCTTTGTTGGGACAGATGTCCATGGCTATTCTAATGTATGAAACATTTTGGCCATTGGAAATATTTTTTTCCTTATTCCTCACATTATTTGTGTAACCTTTTCCCCTGTTTTTGTGCCATTCATGAACCTTTCTATTTTGCAATACATGCCATGTCCCCACACTTCTTCTGTGTCCTTGTGTGCAACAAGGTGTCTGCACTCTCTCATTTTTCCTGTTTTAGGACACAGCACTGCATTTGCAAGGAAAGGCAGGAGTTCAGTTCCATATCTTTGTGTTTTGCTGATTTGTTGGACCATATTTTAAGTAAGTTGTTGATTGAGTAGGTTGTTTCTCTGTACAGTATTTTTTTGTTGCTTTTTGTCATTTAGGATACCGGTGCTGGTTGGGGTGGATGGGACAATGAAACATTGGGTTGGTTATGAGTGAATCTGGTTGAAATTTGTCTTGGTCTTCTTGTGTGATTTTTGGAGCTTGGGGCTGGGGCACTTGTGGTTCATGAACTGGCTCCAGTGAGTCATCTTGGGCGACCGGGACTGGGTTGGTCTGCACCCTTGGTAGTAATTGATTGTGCTGCACCCTTGGAGGCAAAACTGTTGGTGGGACCCTTGCAGGTGGGCCAGTGTTAGGTGTTGTGATTTGATTTTGCTCCATTGCTTTTAGT
>JALLOT010004518.1:0-10213 GCA_036939595.1 Thalassiosira livingstoniorum | reverse complement strand
CAACAAAGTAAGCTGTTATCATCAGGTTTATTGTCATTTATCTTTTATTCCCCCCCAATCCAACCCATTCTCAACCAATGCTTCCAACACCTCAATTGCTGTATTCCTTCATCTCACAACACCGAACAATGTTGGAAACGTCGATCACGCCATCGTCCAACACCATCGACCAATGCTATCGGCGACGTCATCAACTATGCCGGATCCATTGTCACTGACATAATCGATCAACGCCATCAATTGCCATTGCCGATACCATCATCCACACACCACTGATCGCCATCAATGATGATGTCAATGACACCACGCCAACAACAAAATCCAATAAAAATGCCCATCTTGGGCCTTTTGTCATGAACTAAGTGGCCCTGCTCCCTCGCATTTAAACACTGCCACCGGTAATGCACCCATTGCCGTCAAGATTACGTTGCATTTTTGCCACCAACCTCCAGCAACGACAACAACACGAGGTCGACACCACCTCTGCCGTATTGCAAACTCTAATCGGTTGCCGCCTTCGATCGCAATTTGCATCTGCGGGTGGTGCAAGGGTTGGTTGCAGAATTGGCATCAGCGACGTCACCTCTCTTGTTTTTTCATTGCTTGTGCTTGTATTTGAGGTTTGGGGTGACAGAAGAGTGCCATTGCCGATCATGTTTGCCGGAATGAAGAAGGTGCATCCTTAATTGCAGCCATTTGTTGTTGCCATCCTATTGGCGTTGTGGTGACAGTGGCACCAGCAGTGACAGCGGAGGAGATGGGGTATGTTTCTTGTTTATTGTTGAGTTATTTTGGAGAGGGGGGGTCTTCAACTGCAGTGTTATTGCCACTGTTCCCAACGTCGGAAGCAGCAAAATCCCATTTTGCTTGCTTCCTTACATGAAAAACCAACAGTACATGCGATTTTGCATATACTATTGTGAGGCTGCTGCGTCAGATGCATGAAATCTGATGCAGCAGCTACAAACTAGAGACAGTCTAGTTTGTTAAGGGTACTGTAGTATTGTTGTTTGTCTACTAATTATTTAGCTATAGTGTATACAAATTCGCTGAATTTCCCTGGAAACGGAACCGCCATTGTTGAGGCTCATTTCGAAGCTCGAAAAAAAACCAGCTGGAAGCTTAGGGAGGTGAGAAGGAAGGACGGTCGCAATATTTTTTTTTTCAAATCTGGCTTATTTTGAGCCCTACGCCACCCCCTACTATAAAAGCTACTAGGGAACCTACAAGTGAATCTAACAGTGAACCTACAATATGTTTCCAAATTCCAAGGGATCCTACATATCATCATCCTAGTAAAACAGCCTTAAGAGTAATTTACAAGTGAGCATAAAAGTGCGAAAAGGAACGTCTCCAAAATAAAAAGAAACCACAATTACATATTCAAACACCCAAAACTGAACTACTAAGGACAATTAAATAAAACATTTTTATTAATTTGGAAACAAATGCTAGTTAGTGATAGTGAGAAGCTACAAAGAACAAAGTAATCAAATATTATCAAAGAATCACCAAGAAGACTACAAAAAACACACAAAGAACCTACTCTAGAACCTACTCTAGAACCTACTCTAGAACCTACTCTAGAACCTACTCCAGAACCTACTCCAGAACCTACTCCAGAACCTATTATAGAAATTGTCATAAAAATTACTGTAGAAATGATAATAGAAGCTCCTATACATTCTAATAGAACATACTATGGTGTTATCTACTACCATATAACTTATTATGACCTATTATAGTGTGTATTGATATTGAAACCTATACATGAAAAAAATGAAAGAGCCAAAAAAGAACATACAAAAGAATTACAGAAGAATATAGATTATGCAAAATAGTATTAACAACTCACAAATGAGAACAGAAATAAAACTTACAATTAAACTACAAAATAGATCCCTAAAAAACCTGCAAATATTGCACAAAAATAGTCTTAAATGTTCACAAATTAGAGAACATACAAAATGATACAAAAACCAAGTATCAGCATAAGTGTGCAAAAAATAAGAAAGACACATATTAGATCTAGAACCAAACCAGTTTGATCCTTGGATTATAGCTGCAGTACCAGTATAAAAAGATCCCAAAAATTGGATGTAAATGAACCTGTATCAGAACACGAAAGACTAAGAAAATGACTTAATATTGGAACAACTCTCAAATGATAATGCAATATAGTCAAAATCTATCAAATTTCATAGCAGAAAAACGATGAAAACTTATTGGGAAACATGAAAAAATGATAATTCTAAACCATAAAAATTTTGTACCAAAACTTACAACACAAAAAGCTAAACTAGATAAATGATATGCCTTGAGAGGTGCAAGAGAACTTAATCTTTGTAGGGAAGCTTGAGGAAATCCTTGCACCATCCTAATGGAGAAAAAATTTAAGACCATTTCCAAATTTCACCTCAAACTAATCGAAGCAAAAAAATTATATCATTTTTAACAAAGAGGACCTTTCAAGAAGAGATATTAACAAAGAGAAGTGAAAAGGAAACTTTCAGAATCAACAAACAACAAAAACTTAGCAAAAAAGTAACAATGATTGTCAATTGAAAGTCATTAAACAGTCAAGAAGTAATCTCAAAGACAAAACAACTCTAAAACAACATGATAATGATGTCATGGATAAAATGGTAGAACATTTTGAGTCATTATCCAATGAAATCTCTTGAAACCAATGTTTTTAGAATTTTCAAACTAGAAAATCACTAGTACATCCCAACCCTGCTCATGACTTTCATACACATTCGTCGTCACTAGAATTTTGATGTAGGCAATACTAATATGGTCTTATCTACGGTAAGCTTGGCATTGCCTAATTAATGCTTTGTTCTACTTTAGTTGACTATTTTCCACTACCTCTTCACCCTCTATTATTTTGCTATGTGATTTAGAAATCCAGGAACAATGCAAATCGTTACTCTTGCAAAAAAATGCTTTTTAAATGCAATGTACATGATAATACTGAAAAAAATGAGCATGAATAGTAATTCTGATGCGAAAGGTATCAAAAACATGTAGGGTTGTCTCAATATGAACACAAATCAAAAGGAATTAGAATTATTCTGTGAGGTTCGGGGACCTTAATTCTTCCGAAATGGTAGTCGGCATGCGGTACGGTTTTGAATCAGATTCAAGAAATAAATGCGATGTCCCCTTTGGAGGTTGAATACTGAGAATGTTAGGATTATTTCATAAGTTTATTCTTCCTCATTCATTTCATTGCCACTGGACAAAAAGTTAGGTCCTAGTACCTAAAACACTTAAATAAAAACAAGCTTCAAGTCATTTCTTTCATGTAATTTCTTGTGCATCTTGCATTGTATACAATGTTGTGAAAAAAAAACTGAATATCCCCTGATTTGGACTGTGTGTGTGGCTCTACTGAAACACAGACTATTTTCACTCCTCCTTTTTTGTTGACCGTTTTTTGCGCATATTGCGATATCTTTGGGAGACACAACTTCGAGCCATGGCATAAATTGTTCCGTGGTGTCCTCGCATGATCAGCATATCGTCATCGAGATAAAGCACCTGATTCAACACCACGAAATTAAGACAAGAAGTTTGACATTTCGTTATGAAATCATTTACACGAGATAATTTTTCGATCAATCTAATGCACTCACATCAACATAAGCTTTCCCATGCCCCCCCACTGGGCGATGCAAAAAGTACTCCATTCGACCATCTTCTTCCATTTTGTTTGGAACGTCTGCACCCAATAATAACTTAGCTGCCATGGCCCTCGCGCGTTCTCCCAAAGTCTTTCTCCACTTTCCCTTTGCAAATAAGGATGTCCAATCATCAAAATCTCCGTAACCATCATCAGGCTCGCCTTTGTGCGACCTCTTAATACTCCCTGCATCGCTCATATCATCGTCATCTGTCTCGGCTCCATCCGTTGATGGCAGTCTAGCAGGACAAAGCTTCCCCCCAGTAAACCATACAGTAAGTCTATTTGGAGTGTTGGGGTCTGGGAGAATGTACCCCTTAACAGCCATGATTGCACGCATCCGTTTTGCTACAGTTGGAGCTCCAGATGGATCAGGTTGATTAACTGACGAAGGAGGCTCAATCGTAATAGACACAGCAATACTGTTATCAATTATAATCGACATGAGGTGAGAATCGCAGGCGTGAGTGAAAAAGAAAATATAGCTTTGCCAGACGCCGTATTCTACTCACTCGTATGATCTCAGAAGTGGGCGTTTCGCTGTACTATCTCCATTCGAATTACACAGTAGCGAAACTTCTTCCTTCAGACTATTAGGAACATTTGTTGGTAACTCCTCTCGCTCTCCAATAATTTTGATCGTGTTGTGGGTACTTTGGACACTGCAAATTAAACCTCCTGGTTGAAACATGTCAAAACTCATTCTTTTCCAGAGAAATTTAGTTGAATTGTCAGCAGAAAATTGAAATGAGGAACAACGATGCTGAAAGCACCAAAGCCATGCAAGGCAACGAAACATTAATCTCACCTTCCGAGCGTATAGAGAAAATCTCCCTCCGCATTATTCCCGAGGCACTCGACGTAATTTGGTCGCATCAAATTCAACCAATGCCCCTCGAGTAAATCTGCCGCAGTTGGTCCTCCAACGTCACCGCCTACATATCCATAATTGCTCGTGTCACTCCCCTTCCTTCCGCTCCATGGGTTGACCCGCGCATCCCTTCCACTCATCTTGTAAAACCTAGCCAATATCTCGAGAATACTCAAAAACCTCTTGTCTTTTGCATCACCATGTACAGATTGCAGAGCATCAATCAACTCGCTTCGCATAGTTTTCATAACCCAGTCTCGTGGCGAGGATATCATTTGATAAATTTCAGTCTCTTCCGATGCGCGATTTTTCTCCTCGAACATCTCTTGGATGGCACGAAGAGTTCCATCCAAAGGGTTGTTACTTATTATTGTGGTGGCATTCTTTTTGATGGAAATGGTTGCAGCAAGCTCTGAAGATATATCTGGCTTTTTCTCACTCTCATCTTCGGCAATAGGAGATTCGACTTCAGTTTCTCCACCGTTCATGCCGTAAAAATTACTCAACGAGTCAAAGTTACTATAGTCTTCTGCAGACTTGGCATTGTTATTGCTTTCGCCGTACATGTCAGAACCGTACATGCTATCGACATTATTGAAGACATCGTAGCCGCTCCTTTCGTCTTCTTTTTCTTTGTTAGATTCTCTGCGATCAAACTTGCTTCGACGAGGCCTGATAATTGAAGAATCGACCATCATCTCATCATCTTGGGATCTACCATACCCTTGTGGACCCCCATGTGATTGGCTTTGACCCGTGCCAGTATCGACCCCCATGGATTTGTAATGTTTCTCCAGTGATTTTGAGAGTGATGACCCCCCTTGCATATTGTAACATTTGCCACGTGATGTTACACTGCCAGTTGGACGGATTCCGATTGACTTCCCGGAACCAACTCTTCTCCTCTTTTGAGCGGGGCCGTCATCAAACAAATCATCCTTTTCCCCGTTTCCAGAATCATCGTCTTCTCCCTCATCCTCATCGGTATCGTCTTCATCACCCTTCTTCTCATCACTACCAAAAGTGCTCGCTTTCTTAGACCCGTAACCTTCAACGATTCCCCCCTCCCACCATTTGGCATATGTCGCCTTACTTTCTTTCATTGCTCGATCGGCGATATGAAATGGAATACCAGATAAAAAGCTTTCATTGATGTAGTTGGCAACAACTCCTAAAGCTGATCCAACTTGAGAGATACCTCTACGGAACAGACTTTTAGATGCAATCAATTGTTCAGCAGCTGGAGGCATCGTCGATGATGATTCTGGTGTTTTCTGGGATTCTTGACTTTCAATTTCTTCGTGTTGTGATGTGGCTGCCTGCGGCGCTTTTGGCGCTTTCTGTGCGGACGCCTTTCTTGCTTTTGATGCAGCCCTTTTCGATTTTGCCCTGGAAGGGTTTGTGAATTTCGGGATGAGGGGTGCTTCCGCGGAAAGGTTCATATTGTTGTCGTTCATCAGAGGATTGTTCAAGCTTTGTGTCATTTGTTGCGAAGATGCCATGCCAAAATTGGAACCGTTGTTGTCGTTTGACATAGCTAGACTATTTGTTGGTTGCATCATTTGCTGGGAATTGGCGTTAAGGGCGTTGGGCGATGACGATGATGGCTCATTTGAGTTGTCTTGAGGAGCTGGTGATTGCATCGGCGAAAAAAATGCAGGCGACTTTGATAGCAACTGCGGCTGAGATGTCCTAGAATTTTGTTGAAACGCAGCAAATTCATTATTGTTGCTGTTGCTGTTACTATTGTCCAAACTGAAGTTGCTGTTGGCAATATTTGTATTCGCGTCCATGTTGTTGGTATCCTCATTTTTTACGCTACTTTTCATTGGTGAGAGATGTTGCCTCGGAGAATGAAACTGCAGAGCAGGTGATTGTGCGCCAATTTGGGGCTGAGGCGTGGATGAACTTTGATGATAGCCATTCAAACTGCTTAAGTTGTTGGAATTGGTGCTCATTTCATTGGAATTTGAAGTGTTGTTGCCCATGGCCATGTTGTTATTCATGTTGGTGTTCATGTTGTTATTCATGTTGGTGTTCATGTTGTTGCTCATGCTGTTGCTCATGCTGTTGCTCATGCTGTTGCTCATGCTGTTGCTCATGCTGTTGCCCATGCTGTTACCCATATTGCTGTTCACGTTATTGATCATATTGTTGCCCATGATGTTGCTGGCATTATTAGTACTGTTGCTACCACTGCCCCCAAAAGCCCCAAATGGATTAAAAAAAGTGTTGGCAAAAGCACTGAAAATGCCGCCATTGTTCCCATTTTCATTATTCCCGCCATTCATCATGTTATTGTTATTATTTGCAGCATTCATGTTATTGATGTTACTGCTGTTGTTATTGGCACCAATGCCCATTACGTTTCCATGGAAATTCCCATTATTGTTGAAATTCCCATTCATGCCGGTGGCCATGCCCATGTTGTTGTTGGCTCCATTGTTGTTGCTGTTGAAATTACTATTCATGTTTTGGTTGTTGATGAACATGTTATTATTCCCCATTTCATTGCTGGTATTCCCACCATTGCCAAAATATAAGCCATTGAAATTGGCAGTATTATTGTTTCCCATCATGTTATTGTTGTTGCTATTGGTGCTGTTCATGTTGGTATTAAAATTGACGTTTTGATTGCCATTTTCACTGCTGTTGAGCATCCCATTGCCACCATAGCCATTGTCGCCACAGCCATTGTTGTCCCCGTTCGTCCCATGGTTTCCACCAATAGGGAGAGAGGTGGGATTGGAGAAGAAGAATCCTGAGCCAAAGCCACTCATGTTGATAACAAGACTGTTTGTCCAAGTATGCTGCTGTTTCGATACTTGGATTGTGTTTAGTGGGACACTCCTCTGTTCTATGAATCTGCGTGCGTAGATTACAAGCTCAAAGCTCATTAACTCGTTCAAACTATGCCAGCGAACTGACCATCCAAGGTACCCGGGGTTTCGTTTCGAGAGGAATGCGTTTGTTGGTTTGATTTTGATATGTTTGGGGACAATTGAGCAATGGTGACCAGTCACTTAGGATGATACAAGAATTGTCGTGGGTCGTGGATCAACAAAAGATACCAATCCCCATGAATCCATCCATCCGACCCATAAGATCCGATAAGGTTGCAGCGAACATTCGATTCAAGGGCCACTTCTGCGCAATATGATCGATGCCACAAAATGCGCAGCAGAGGTTAGATTTGATGGGTTTGATCGTCAATTCTCCAATCAATCGCGGTCCTGGAGTTCGGGTTTGCAAGGCAACAAGCAACAATCAACACAACGATAGCTTGCTCAGAACATTCGCTTGTCACGCTTGCTTTGTTTGTAGCTTGGTATGGTATGAGCTTGGTGGTGCCGACCGTATTATGTTTTGTGAAGCTGACGAAATCGCCGTGGACATGACCGCATTGATTTACTAAATGAAGTGTAATTATGGTGAAATCCCATTGCCAGCCGACCTCCATTCCATGGAGTTGGTCTTTTTCCACGACAGATTTGCACTCTCTCTATCTCTCATTCTTTGGCCTCCAAAGGAATCATTCCCTTTGTGCAAAAATGAATCCTGCATAATTAATCGACGTGTTCCATGGGGTGGTTGAAGAAGGGGTACAGAAAGACAGAAGAACAGAGAATTCACTGTCATCGGTCATCTGCCTGACAAGCAGAAGGTTATTACACCCTCTGTATTTCAACTTATTGGGTGAACGATATAATATAAAAGTAGAAGTATATTACTTACACTTTGTCATTTTTAAGGGGATTCCACAGAAGTAACACTAATCCTTATATAGAACACTGATAATTAAAAAATTAAAAGTGTATTTTTGCTGAGTGATTGGGTCAACTTTAGTGACCTCATGTAAGACCTGCTAAGTCTAAAAGTCCAGTCTATGGCCAAAAATGAGTACTTCGTCAAATTTTTGATTTTTTGCGATTCTTGTAGAGCTCTGTCTCAGCTTCTTAGAGGTCCAATTTTCAGCAAAAAAGCTCAAGTAGAAGCTGAGTTTTTACAATTTTACTGGCAGCAATGCCTTGCTAAATGACGATTTAATTAAATTTTGATCGCGTTTTTCTCAAAAAAAATATTTCCAGATAAAAAAAGATAGACTGGACTTTTAGACTTAGCAGGTCTTATGTTGAACACCCACAAATACAAAGACCAATGGCAAAAAATTTCAATATGTAGGTCCAAGAACAGATGTCAGAAGAAAATATTATGTCATGTCTTTGAAAAAATGAGTTTTGGCTGATATTTGGAGCTAGATTTGTCTTCTTTGCCATTTATTGCATCCATAAGTTAAATCATTGATGCTCACAAATTCAAAGTTGTTCTATGCTTACTAAAAAGTATGGTTCTGTGAAAAATTACTAAGATCATAACCCATTTACAAAAACCATTACTGGATTCGTGTACACGAATACCAGCATAAGGACAAAAAATTCAAGTTTTTTTTTGTAAGAGAACTATGTATAAAAAAGGATTTGTGAATATCAATAACAATGCAATGAATAATTAATTGAAAAGAAAGGCATGTAAAAATATAATCTATTGCTTTTAGTAATTTATTCCACTAGTGCATTTTAGACCTCTTTAAGGTACCACCGTGATGGCAATATAATATTGGTAATAACTTTATAATATGAAAAGGCATCAATTCGACACACAGCATAATGTACATTTGACATCAAAGGCAATTTTTTTAAGTCAATAATATCACAATAATATATCAAATAAATCATTATTTGGCTTATTAGGTCTCGGATGTTGAAGAGATGAGGTCAAAAGACCCAGTATTGACTGAATAATGGTCAATTGAAATGTAGCGTATTTTGTGCATTTTTATTATATTTTAGGGTTTAGGGATAGGATTTGAAACAAAAGATAGTTTTGAAATTCTAGGGGGCAAAATTATTTTAATTTGATTCAAGATGTATAGAAATGAACAAAAAAACAGGTATATAAGATTTTGTACAATTCAGTACAGATTCTTACAAATTCAAATAAAAAAGACAACCTTCATTTTGTATGCATTCAATCCAAGGTTGAGAACAATAAAATAATAAGTATTGACAATGATGACGGCAATGTTTGTTGTTGCCATTGTTGTGGACTTGCCCCTGATAACTAACTAAGTAGTAGGAGTAATCAAATTAAGTGACACAAGCAAGTTAACATAAACCTGCTTAGAATATTATGAACAAAATAATTGTATCAAATCCAGCAACAGCAGCAATGAGCATCGTCTGCATCTTTGCCTGATTTTGAATTTTGAAACTCAAATGCTTTTTGAGGGAATGGAACAACAAAATGGCATTTGTAACATATGTTGTACAAGTAATAGTAGTCTTGACAGTGTATTAGTAAGTAAGTCTTGTTTTGGTATACTTGGTAGGTACATTGCCAATTTGAAACGCCATTTTGGCAATGGCAACTGACAAAGACACACACAACACCTGGCTAAGGCACAAGGAAATATTTGAACTAGAGAGGCATGATATGGTACTGTACAATAGGCTGTGATAGATATGGTACTGCTTATGTGCTTGGGTACTTAGGTACTATATTGTTTACATCCCTTTGAACGGTCCTTTTAAAAAGGTGAAGGACACTATTTAAGATCAGGTAAATGAACCCTGAGTGCAATTAATAAAGTTTAA